>JALBCR010004375.1:0-283921 GCA_030710515.1 Abscondita cerata | reverse complement strand
AAAGTACAAAACATAATATAAACTCTTATAAAATTAAAAAACGTCCTAATTGTAAACAAATATTCAGTTGAGTCACAATTGACTAACATTTAAGTGCACATTTGACAGCCACTTAATAATTACTCAATTTTCTAACTGTCAATATCAAAAATTAAGTAATATATAAGTGTCACTTGTTTATAAATACCGATTTTAAGTAAATACTTAAATTGAGTGTAGGTTTCACTACATTTGAGAGATTAATTGACGACTGTGGATTTGGCCCTAAGTCTCCACAAATAATTACATGTTTGTTGTTTTTTTCCAAAAGTTTATTTAAAATTTTTTCTAACTAAATACTACAATTTTTATAAATCTCAATTCAACCATAAATAGTATAAAAATGATTGTTAACTTTACTGCAGATAAAATCCATTTCATTAGATAGAGTTTAGAAATAAAACACTTATGATGGACTTAAATTTTTAACTACGTTTCGGAAAGAGTTTTTATTTCAGTTTACTTCATCATACTTTATTGAGTTATAATAAGAATCGTCTCTATTTAATACAAAACATGTAACTATCAAATTATTACAAAATGCGCTAATAACAAAAGATGAAAAAGGTGATTCCTAGACTGACACAAAATTAATAACATTAAGTAATTGTATAAGTTATAAATTAAAATAAATATTATACTAAATAACGATATTTACACTAACGAATGTATTTAAAATATTGTTCTTTCAATCTAATGAAACTAGAAATATTTCGAAGTTTTCTTTTAACATTTTTATCACGGTTAAAATATTTCCTACCTTCAAACGTGTAAACTAATAAATGCAAATTATGATCATATCTGAGTCGCCTTGTCGCCTGAGATTTATTTAAAAACAATTGCGGTAGCGAACATTAAGCATTGTTTTTGCTCTTGTTACATTGTGTCGATTTTTAGATTATTTAGTTGTTTGTTTGAAGTTTTCATTAGTTTCATTTTGTTACTTGTGCTGGTTTTTGTGGTTATTTAGCTGTTTGTTCAAAGTTTTTATTAGTTAATTCATTTCATTTAAATAATTATAAGTTAGATATATCATTAATCTTATTTATTAAATTAATTATAAAAATTAATTATGTGAATACCTAAAATTGAGTGTAGGCTTCACTACATTTGAGATTGATTGTGGATTTGCCCTAAGTCTCCACAAAGAATTACACGTTTGTTGTTTTTTTCAAAAGTGTATTTAAATTTTTTCTAAGCTAACAATGAAGAAATCTACACTTTCAGATAGAAACCTATAAATTGTTAAGATCGTAATCGAAATCGATTGGAACTGTATTTCTACACTAATAATTTCTATACCTTTTCGACACTACAATTTTTTATTTACAATAGATCTTTACGATGATATAAAGATTTTAAATAATCATCATCATCTTCACGTGTAAGACCTGTGGTCCGTTACGTAACTCCAATCTGATTTCGCCATCTCCTCCTAGGCGACCTACAGATCTTCTTTCCTCTGTTTTGAAAGTTCTCCTTATTGTACCGTTTGTGTAATTAAACTTTTCTATTTTGCTATTTATATCAGTTTCTTCAAAATAGATATTGAGCACCGAGAAAATTAAAAGGATTTTATTTGCTCTATTAGCTGATCATGCAGTACAATCTTTGTTTGTACTTGTTCTTGTCCTTTGTTTTGATTGTATATATGAACATGTTGTAGTTTTCCATGACCTAGCTTAGCTTAAAGAGTGAGTACTGTAGGGCCTGTCGGCCACTATAGCTTGATAGTCTGCATACAGCATTGTTAATCACAAAAGCATCGTTGTTCAAGTTTGCTGTGTAGTAGGGTATCTGGTCTTTCCATTTACGTACAGCATCGTCAATGTATATGTTGAATAGTGTCGATGACATGTTACTTACTTTCTTACTCCTGTGTTTATTTTTTTTGTCTCTTCTTTTTCTGCTATTCATATTTGGGTTCCTTGATACATTTCTTTTATTACTTCGGTAATGTGTTGTGGTATTCCTCTTTTTCCAATATATTCCACATTTTGCAACGTACCATTTTATCGAAAGCTTCTATAAAATCTATATAGGCAATATGAGTCTGACGATTAAATTCTCGATGTTTCTCTATTATTTCCTTTAAGGAGAAGACGTTACACGATCTTTCTTTTTCTGAAACCAGTCTGTTCTTTCAAAATAATTTCTTCAGTGATGGTTCTAAGTCTTTTATTTATGATCTTTGAATATATATTATACGATGTATTTAGCAGGCTAATGTCTCGATAGTTTTCGCACACAGTTCTGTTTTCTTTCTTGAAGATTGGTACTATTTTTGCTATTTTCCACTCTTTTGGTGTCCTGGTTTGTTTCCAACATAAGTTTATAAATGTCAGGTATCTTGTTTTGTAGTTTGTTGTTGCTTTACGGTTTTTGACTTTGTTTAGTTCTTTTTTTTTGAGTTCTTTTGATATTTATTGGCACTTCTCCTTTGTTGTACTACCATTCCTTATAGTAATTAAGCCATTCTTCATTTTGATAACCGTAAAAAAGAGGCCGTGTCTTTTTCTTTGCTGTTTAGATGTTTCATTATTTTGTAGGCGACGTTCTGCCTCCAGTGTACATCATTCTCAATGCTGTGTATAAATTGCTCCCATTTATTTTGTTTTAGTTTTTGACTATTTGTTTGGTTTCTGTTTCTCTGATCATATTCGTCTTTATTTTCGCGTGCTGCATTTGATAGCCATTTATTGTAAGCTTTTATTTTGTTTTAGTTTTTTGACTATTTGTTTGTTTGTTTAATTATGGATTTAATGTTTTCCCATTCTTCCACTATATTTTCGGATTCTTGCAGGTTATTACTATATTCATCTAGCCTTTTTTGGTACAGGCCTCTCACAGATTCTTCTTGCAATAGGTAGATTTTAAAGAGTTCTCTGTTGTCAACCTTTTTATGTTGTTTAAGCCATCTTGCTTTTATAGTTATTGTGGAAAATAATAGTAGTGATCTGATCCAATATCAGCACTTCTGTAGACTCGTGTGTCTCTGATGCATTCAAGTTTTATCATTAGCTAATATATAGCAATTGTTAATGTTTTTGTCCTCTAGCAGACCAAGTGTATTTGTGTATTCTTCTGTGTGTTTAAACAGTATTCTTATAATTTTGGTTTTATTTTTTTGTTTTATAAAATAAAATAAAAAATTATTTTTGAAAAATCTTTGATAAATATTGCAACTCCGCCATTTTTTAAATGTTTTCCCTATAGAATGAAAACAACAGTTTGTATCCTGGTATACTTATTGATACTATTTCTTGGTAGCGTAACCAATGTTCCGATACACAAACTACATCAACGTTATTTTCGTCCAAACAAAGCTCTAGTTCTTCAATTTTGTTTGAAATACATTGAGCGTTTAAGTGAAAAATAGTGGTTTTTTTTGGGAGTTTTTGTTTGAATTGATAATTTAGGTTGGCACATCTAATTTCTTTGTTATCGAAAAAACGTTTTGGATTTAATATTTTCCAGTTCTCTTATGTAGCAAGGGCAATTTTTATCGCCAGTTTCGTGCAAATAATTAATGATTTGGTTTTTTTGTTTGTTGAAAATTATGCAATTTGCACATTTTTTTTTTTTTGAAGCACATAGTTTTGTTTCATGAGATTCGGCACATATTGAACAACAACCTCATCTAAGCAGCGACATACAAAGCATTATTTTCCTGAGAACCCAGTACTTTGAAAGAGAAATTTAAAGACTCTTAACCCTAGAATACTAAACTACTTTTAATCGACGTTAATACCAAACTTTTTTAAAATTTACCGCTTTTTAAATGATATCGTCAATTTTCTTCTGTCACGAGAAAATGCGATGCCCAATTTGACATGCTACGTTATTTCAACAATGTTGTTAACGAAAAAGAAAAAAGTGGTAAAAATTTTATTTATTAACTCACTGGTCAGAACAATTTAGCTCTGTGTTTGCGCACAAATTGTCGTTGCACCTTTTATAGCAATAATTAGTTGATATTCTTCGTAATCAGCTTGACAGTGATAACAAACCTTAAGTTTTGTTTCTGGGGGTTGTCAAAGGTGAGGCAGGCATGTTCATTTTAAAAATTTATGAATACTGTCAACGTCTAGTTTACAGATCACATTGGAACAAATTTGATCGAAGGTATCAACTTTCGCTTTTATATCGCTAAGGTATTAATAATAAATGTTTTTTTGTTTCTTTTAGTGTTGTTTTTCTCATAGTTGATGGAAGAAATAATACAAGTTTGTTCGACTTTTTTTAAAAGGAACTAGTGTCTTTTTTATCAAAACAAAACATTGATGTTCCTGTTTTCGTCTTTTTACTTCTATAAAAGTTCTTGTGTTCCAATGGATCTTCTCAACATATTTTCCGATAGTTCAACTAACTGATGTAAATCAATTATCCATTGTAATATTTCTATAACTACGATGGATTGTTTCTGCAAAGATTTATTCACATAATGTTGAGCTTAGTTGCAAGTCATTAGTGTTGGTTGTTTTTCCTAAATATGGGCTTGCATTTATTATGTATTTAGTCATATTGTCACAACCCATGACAATTTTGCGGATTTTATATTAGTTGGCTTGTTTGAAATGAACATTTTAAAACCACACTGCAAAATGCCAATAATTGTTCATCTATCTAACATACGATGTTGGAGTATAGACTCTTTACAAATATCAATAAAGATAATATGATCTCTCGCTTCTAGTGCCTTCATCATCAAACCTTAGGCAATCCAAAAGAAATAAAAATTGTGTGTGTAAATGAACCCAGACAATAATTGATTGAACATGATCGTTTTTCATTGCCACCAAAAAAATAAATACCCCAATTTCTCTTCAGAGGTTTTCGAAACCGTTGCATCTTGTTACTGATATTGAATACTTTTCGACGTATTCCATATTAGTGTACTGCAATATTTTGTCTATTATTTCACTATTAAAAAAAGACGGAAACAATCGAGTGAAACAGTAAGTTTTTGGCGATACCTTTACTATCTGTTTGCAAATGTATTATATTCCTTTTAGATATTTTTTTGACCATTGTAATTATTCTCTCCTTTGAGAGATTTTTGGAGAAATTATAATACGTTCATCTTTTATGATCAACTTTGATAGTGGGATATTTTCCTCTTCTTCATCTGAGGTGGTACTTTAGCGCGGTACTTCAATACTGTATTCTTCAGAAGTAAGTATTAAGTTAAATTTTTTTCAACATTATTTTCCACTTCAGGTTTATCATTATCCTCGTCATTTTCTTTTTCACTGATGATGTCGCATTATAATTCAAACATCATTATTTTTTTCAGTTTTTGAGCAATTTCTTTGTCTAATAATGGATAGTTTGCATTTGAAGCCATGTCAATCTGGACCCAACAATTAGCTTTTACATGATTTAAATACAAATAAACCCAACACTTAAATTTACACAAAGTACTATAAATACCAGACTGATGTAATTTTTACAACGGATGCTAGAGTTAGCGGTTTTGCAAGATCTATAAACAACGTCTTATACTACAATTGGTGCACATTACACTGTTAGCAGTACTAAAACGCTGCACAAAAGCAATCTTGCAGGAGAAAAGAGGTAGCAAGTCAAATGACTTTGTCGTAACATTTTACGAATGTCTGGTGTTCTAGGGTTAAAAAAAAGGATCTATGAGCTATTATCTAGAAAACATATGAACAGACGATTATGCACTCTAGAAGGCAAACCAAAAATATCAAGAGACGTAACCTATTAAAAACAAAATAAGTTGGCATAGGCATTTCACTGCTATCGCAAAAGACACATAACTCTTACTAAATTTTTATAAACTAAAATTGAAAATATTGTCTAATTACCGGTACACAAGTAATTTGAATTTAAAAAACGCTAAACTCAGAAAGTTATTATTATATTAACATGTAGCAAAAGGTAGTGTTTTGGAAGATGTAGCCATTACTACATCTCCTGATAAAACTTCTTCCCTAGCTCGAAAACTCTAAACTGCGGTCGATATGGTAGTACATTAAATTTGAAGATTAAACTTAATGAACCGCAATTCGTACAGAAAAGTATATATCTTGTATATTTGCGGTTTTTTCCTTTCCTTCTTTTTTTTGCATAGTTTCTATGATATCAGTATTTTACCCTTTTGCGGGTTTCGCCTTATTCTTCGTTTTGCTGAAATCCATCTCAAGTTCATTGTAGTAATTTGTTTTGTTTTTTTCATGTGGCCATACGATTTAATCTGTTTAGTTTCAATCGTATCCAAAAGTGATGTTTCTACTTGCATTATTTCTTTAATTCTTTCATTTTTAACACAGTCCAGTAAAGTAATATCTTTGTCAATACATCATTTTGGCGTCTCGTTCGTCCCTCCCTTCGGATGTTAGTGTCACTCCCTAAGTATTTGTATTTGTTGGTGGCTTTAATTACTTCCTTGTCGTAAGTCTTTATTTGTACTAAATTCATTTGAGTAACTTCGTCCAACCTTTACTTTGCTAACGTTTTCTTTATAAAGCTGTTTTATTGCATTCATGTATTCTTTCTCAATTTTACTGTCTTTTATAGCTGCCTAGAATTTGCTTAGTGAGACACTATCATACGCCTTTTTTAAGTCAATGAAATTTATATGTAATTCGCTACCCTGTGCTATCGTTTTTTCCAAAGGCATCATAATATGCTGTCGATACATGATCTTTCGGATCTAAAGCAGCTCGCTATTATGTTCCTGTTAGCTGTTCTTCTATCCTCGACTTTAATATCCGCCCATGCAATCTACTCAAAGATGAAAGTACGCGCTTGTTCCTCGATAGATGTTACAGTCTTATTTGGTTCCTTTTCTGTATATTGAGCTCACGTATGCTACTTTCTATTTCTTTGGAACATCGTTTGCTTTCATTCATGAATTACATAGATTTGCGAAAGTTTCTAATACTGTTATTAGAGCATGCTTAACCAATTGTATGGGTATACCTCCAGAGCCTGGTGACCTGCTATTTTTCATTTTCTTCAGATCATTTTTTAGTTCATTGATTTGGTGTATGGGTATTAATAGGTTCTGTAGCGTAGTTTGTTTCTTTCTATTCTTTTCTTTTCTTAGCTAATAATTCTTAATAGTGTTTTACCCAAGCTTCTGCCTCAATAAGATGTATAACAGTTATTTCTTTGGTGTTTGTTTTTGTGTTTTATTGTCTTCCATACTTTCCTTGATTTGGTACTTTTATCAATTTATCATTACATTTGCTATCCCAGAACCAATTTTTTGTTTTTTTGCTGCTTTTTTTACTTCATACTTTCGTTTCATCATGTAGTTTTTCCTATTTTCTAGATCGGCGATTGCTAGCCATTTATTGTACGCTGTTTTCTTATTTTTTATCAGTGATTTTAGTTCGTTTGTCCACTTTCGTTTTTTTTGGTTTTTCTCTAGTGCTTCATTCGGAAATAAATCGTTTTTTTTTCAGCTGTCTAAATTTGTATAGAAATGTTGTTGATACATTTTACTATCAACATTGTACTTTGGTGTTTATTTTCTTCAACTGATCTTGTTAACATTTCCCGCATATAATTGAACCACGTTTTGTCCAATGACTTTCTTAACTGTTTATAATTTAAAAGGACAGCATTGGTAAAATCTTGAAGAAACTTGCCGTTTTTGTAATTCTTGCTTTAAGTACCTCCAGTACCGACACTATCTCCTAGGAAAGGCCTTTTACTCAATATCAGAGTTCATCAATTGTAATAGAGAAGATATATTAAGTTAATTATGTAACAATAGTGCTTTTGACGAGTGTAAATACATTACGTATAGCAACACAAAAGTAAATAAATAAAATAAAATAAAATTGCTAATTGAGTTTTCAAATAAAAAGCAAGTTTAATTTAAAAAACGGAATTTCCCAGTTTCACCAAGTATTGTTCTGAATTTACTACTTGAGTAGGCTGATGAGTATCCTAAATAGTTTGGAAAATTATCAATTAAATTCTCTAGTGGTATTTGTCAGGACGAATGACATTTTTTATAAAATGTTGATTTGCTTGTGAAAGCGCCTTGATTAAGACGTATCAATGACATCACCAATAACTTCAGTTTAATTTATAAATATTTAATTATTTCCGGTGCTAACGAGCAGTTCGCAAATTTTTTTTTTGAAATTTTTCAAAATTATTTCAGAACACAAAAAGCCAGTACTAATAAAGGTGAGTACTATGGGCTAATGCTTTTAAATTTTTCTTATATGGTTTGATCATCTTTAATGTAGAAAAATTAAATCAAATGCAACAACGTAGCATAATAAATGGTTTGTAACAAACTATAACTAACATATTAGTAACAAAAACTCAACCAAATGTCATCTACATGATCTATCCTATGCCTTATGCTTTTGAAGATTGCTATCACCGACAACGACAACATCAATAACTAACCTTCTATCTCCTTCCACCCTTAGTTCATTAGATCTTTTTTTCATATACTCTACGTTTTCCGATCTACCCCACACAGTCTGCACAGTGTATACTCGTCTTTACGCGAGTATTTGTTCTCTTTTTCTTTATTTTCCAGTTTAAATAGTGCTATCAATTGTTTTTCCTTTAATCCTTTCTCTCCTGTTATATCTTGGTATCCCTTCTGTTGGGGAAAATGTGGAAGAAGAAAAAATTGAAAATTGGTCTCAAAATTGATACTAGTTTAAACCTTTTCAGGTTAGTAGTGGCAATTGTCTATATCGTATATATCTATATTTTTATTTAGAATAACATGTTGGTAGGAATGGGACATTTCATAGAAGAAGGAACGTTCCTCCCAACACTATTATGTGCATATGCATATCACGTTTATAGAAATATATCTAAGAAACTGGTAGGTAATTACCTACTTAATTAGCTAAATAATATCAGTTACTACTTTTTTCCTATTTTACTTTGCAGGAACAAGATTGTGTGCTGAGAAACTACATAAAATTTCATCTAAAATGTAGTATGGTTTTACTACTGGTTTGATGACTGTTCAAAGAACATTCTGAAAGTGTTGCTCCCAAAAGACAAAATGAGATAAACCACATTACTTCTGCTGAACGGGATCAGCCTATTACTATGTGTAATATTATAAAAGTTGTTAGAAATACAGAATTATATATTTCCCCGAGTAAAATTTTAAGATCATTATGTTACATTTATTATTCTTGCAGCAACAAGTTTGGACAATCCAGTATTCTTATTGCTAGATAATCACGAAATCCACATTACAATTAATATACTAGACGTAATAAAGAAATGGAGTCAAAGACCAAATGAGGATTTTGACCAACAAGCCAAAGAAGAACGAAAGTCTGATTTTGAAGATATTAAACAGAAATCTCCATGAGACATTGAAAGTACGAATAACTAAAAGACCGATAGTTGTTAGAAGTTCATCTTCAGATGACAGTGATGTTTGACAAAATAATTCATCTGACATAAACGAAATTTTGTTAATGAAGATGTCCCATTTCTCCTACTAAGTGTTCCATATAATCTGCAAGGTAGGAAAAAGAGGACACTTAACCATGACTTATTTAATTTTTGTCATAATTCGAAGCTATATTTTGATTTGATATTTTATAAGCATTAATGTGTTTTCAAACGTTCATTTCATGTTTATGTTAAATAAATCTTTGATTTTTTTAAATTAAGAGTTTTATCATCCGTAACGTCAAAAATATTAACATATTGGCAAAAACTGTCATTAATGTAATCGTAACTGAGATATACAAAGTGACCTGGATTCAATGTTACAACAAATACCTATTGACACTATGTTACTATTGACACTACAAAAATTTTTACCCATAAAAGTGATCAAACCTGTCAATCCCCTTTGTTATTGTAACATAATTAGTATAGGTGGTCACAAAAGTTGTGGTAGACTAAACAGTTGACGAGATATTGGCTTATTTAGCAAAAAAATTAAATATGTGAATGAATAAAAAAGAAATTTTATAGTAACAAATTACAACAACCTAAATCATTTCTTATAAAATGTGTGCAAAAATGAGTACATTTGAATAAACTTGCTTCGAATGTACGATTAAATTCTCTGGAACGCACTGCTAGTATCTTATATTCTGTCAGGATTCTGGTTTTTAAGTCTTCAATATTTGTTGGAAGAGTAGCGTAAACTGAAAATTTCAAATATCTACAAAGAAAGAAATTTGTATACATTTTATTAAAAACAGTTTAGTGAAAATTGTATCCAGGGAGCCTGAAGGCGCACGAATATGAGTGAATAAAAAATATGTAAACAAAAGAATACTATTTATAGTAATTAAGACGACTGAGGAGGAAACGTAGACACTAATATCAGCATATGGAGTAAATAACAATGCCAAGAAAGAAGATAAGGAGGGGGAAACTTGTTGATTATGGGCGACCTCAATGGACAAGTGGAAAACAGAAACAAAAATAGAAAAATACATGGGAAGAAAAAGAAAATAAGTTAAAAATAATAATGGGGAAAGAATTATCGAGATATGTGTAGAGCATGATCTAGTTATTACTAATACAAAATATAAACATAAAGATATACGAGACTAGGGTACAAAATAGCAGAAACAAAAAATCTAGAATTGATTACTTTCTAATAACTAGACACAAATTCACTAATGTAAAAGACGTCGGAGTCAAAAGACAAGCAGGAATAGGGAGTGACCATTTCTTGGTGAGAATAGAAATAAGAAGAACACAACCAAATAATAAGTAAAAACAATAATAAAATAAATGAGAAAATAAAAAGCTACATAGAAATAAGTGACGTCAAATTTAAGGAACAATGAAAGGAAGAAGAAATTAAAGAAAATGAAAGCAGTTCAAAGATAATGTACTAGAATCAGCTAAGCACAGCTGTGGGATATCAAGAATAGGTAATACTAAGGTAAAAAGAACAAAATGGTGGAATGAAGAAATACAAAAAAGTTTAAAGGAAAAACAAACATGGAAAAGATAACTAAGCACTAAACAAGTACAAGATTGTGGAAAATATAATGGAAGGAGAAAGGCAAAGTCGGCAATTAAAGAGGCAAAGGAAAAGTCGTGGAAAAAATTTGGATAAAAAATGAAAGTAAACTTTAATGAAAATCAAAAACTATTCTATGGTACAATAAAGCAATTAAGAAAGAAGAAAAATACATAGTGGGTAATATAAAAGATAAAGACGAAAATATAATTAGGAGAGAAGTATGATAATGGATAGATGGAGTGAATATTTTAAAGACCTCTCCAAAGAGACTGAAGGAACTAAGAAAGATCAAGAAAAATAAATTATAAAAGAGACTCAGGAAATAGAAGAAATCTGGTAAAGAGAAGTAAAAAAAAGTAAAAATAAACTAAAAATAGGTAAAGCACCAGGAATTGACAGTATAATATCAGAAATGATGAAATCAAGTCATTTAGACAAATATTAAATGATATATTAAAAAGTAAAATTCTACCAAATGATTGGAATACAGGAGTAATCCTACCTATATATAAAGGTGGTGACAAGAGAAACTGTGAAAAATATAAGGGAATAACGCTATCAAGTATACCAAGGAAGATTTTGACAAGAATAATCGAAGAAAGATTAAGAAACAAAGTGAAAATTACAATAAAAGAGTCACAGTGTGGTTTTAGAAGAGAAAGAAGTACTGTGGACTTAATATTTTTGATACGACAGATTAGTGAAAAGTTTATAGCTAAAAATTTAGAATTACATGTGTTTCATCAACCTAACAGGAGTCGTCTTGAGATATGGAAGATCTTGAGTAAAAGAGAAGTAAATACGGAATAATAGAAGTGATAAAATGATGTATAAAATAATAAAAATATAGAGAGAACAAGCAATAGAAAATCCAAAGAATTTCAGATTAAAAAGGAGTGAAACAGGGATGCGCACTTAGTCCATTGTTTTCCCACTAGTAATGGATGAAATAATCAAAATAACAAAAACTAAGATAAAGAAACTAAAAGTAGGAAATTAGCGAATGAAAGAAATAAAGATAACAGAATTAATGTTCGCAGATGATATGCCAATATTTGCAGATTCGGAACAAAACTTACAATACAATTTAAACATATAAAGTCAATAAATAAGAAAATATAGCATAGAAATAAATAAACAAAAACCAAAAGTATGATAAACAAATCACACAAGATTAAGCTAAACGGCCGACAAATTAAACAAGTAGATAGTTTCATCTACCTAGGATCAGTTATTGCAGATAATGGAGAGATAGACAAAGAACTAAATGATAAGCTGGGAAAGAGGGAAGAATATTTAACATGATCAAGACACTGTTCCTAGGAAAGATGAAAATCCCTAAAAGAAATAAAACAGTAGTAGTAAAAAAATAGATAGACCGACACTATTATATAGTAGTAAAGCTTGACACTAACTGAAAAACATAAACCAAAAATAAACTGATGAGTATGAGGTTCCTCAGAAAAATAGTACATGAAACAAGAAGAGATAAAATAAGGAACTAAACAACTGAAAATCTAACCAATAAACAAAAACTAACAAAAACAGATGAGATAGTTTGGACATGTATGCTGTATGGGTGAAGAAAGACTACCAAGAAGGATATTTAAAACAAAAATAAAGAGAAAGAGGAAAAGACTGAGAAAAATTAGAAAGAACGGGGATCAGAGAATAGGCACAGAAAAAAACATAAAATGGGACAAAATTAAGAAACTGACACAAGACAGAAAGGGTTGGATAGAAAATATAAAACAATAGATTAAATATATTCGTCAAATGTGCGGAGCACCATCCATTTGCCACCAGGGTTCAATAATATTAAGCCTTTCAATTGCTGTAATTATGTACTCGCAATAAATCCAAAAACTTTACAGCTGTTAAATTTCTATCAATAAAAAAAAGGGCCAATAAGAGAGTTATTTACGCATCCTAGCCAAACAATTACTTTTGTGGGTACTTTGTTCGAGTTAAGTTTTTGGATATGAGGATTGGTACAGGACCAGTATATGGATTAATAAAAGGGACATTTGTGATTTTTATGGAAAAATAAAAGTTTGGTACAAACCGGAAATTCGAAGAGTTGATTTTTATTGATAGTAAAGGTAGCTTCATCAGTAAATATTGTCTTATTTTAACATTTCTTCATTTTCATTCAACGAATTGAACATTGTTTCACAAAAAATCGGCACGCTTTATTTTATCTTTCCTCGGTAAGTTGTTGATGATTTGAAATTTTATAGGGTTTATACTTAAATTCTATTAGGGTTCTGTATACCAAGTTATACAAAATTTCAAAATGTTTAGCCATATCTAAAAGTGATTCTGTAGGTCGTTCCTCAATATAACAGAGGATATTTGCTTCTTTTTCTATGACCAGTTATAACACAACCATCTCTTTTTAAATTTGTCAAAATATCACCTCAGAAAGCCAAGAAAACAAAATACACAAATTTTATACGGAAATCAAACAGAAGCTGAAGTTGACCAAAAAGAATAAAGTCAATAGCTATTATGGAGATATAAATGCAAAAGTAGGAGAGGGTAGAGTCAAAGACATAGTTGGAAATTACGGCCTAGGTGAAAGAAACAAACGAGGCGATCTCTTAATAAAATTCTGCCAAGAAGAACATATCATAGTGACAAATACTTGGTTTAAACTGCCGAAGCAAAGGTTACATACCTGGAAATCCCCTGGAAACACCAAAAACACCATTATTAGAAATCAAATTGACTACATATAAGTTGATAAACGTTATCGAAATGGAATAGAAGGTGTAAAAACATACCCGGGACTGATATTGATCCTACCACAACCCTTTTGTAGGAACAGTGTCCATAAAACTAAAAAAATGAAACATAATGACCAACAAAGACCTGATTTTAAGAAACTAAAAGATACGGAATTCCGTACAGAATTATTAGAACAGCTAAAGAATACCATTAAACAAACAACATTGCAGCGAGAACAATGGATCGAAGAATCATGGCATACCTTACAGAGCAGAATTGAACAAATACAAACAGAAAACTAAATAAAGAGACGACAATAGGAAAAAAACCATGGATGAATAACGTTAAAAGATAAATGGCTAAGGTACAAACATAAATTATTCGATAAAGAAAGGATGGAACCTGAATTAAAACATAACAACAAGCCAATATTAAATATATAAACATCAGAAGTAAATGCAGCAATACAAACAGCTAAAAACGGAAAGTCTGCGGGACCAGATAATGTATACGTAGAAATGTTAAAATTACTAGACCAAGAAAATATTCAACTACTTACCGACTTTGTCAACAGAATTTACGGATCAAGAATTTTCCCCCAAGTTTGGCTCAAATAAATATTCATACCTATCCCCAAGAAAAATGCAGCCAAGAAATGCTCCGATTTCAGACTAATTATTCTAATGAGCCATATTTTATAAATTGTGTTAAAAATCATACACCGTTGTATCTACCTGAAAAGCTAACAAAACATAAGCCCTGAACAATTTAGATTTAGACCAGGACTTGGAACTAGAGAAGGGATTAACAGTATTACTAGAAAAGTGTAGAGACCAAAGAAAAGACGTGTATCTTTGTTTCATTAATTACGAAAAGGCTTTCAATCACATAAAACAGTAATACAATTACTTCAAAACCAGGGCTTAGATCACAAAGACGTTGAAGTTATAAAAAAATTTGTGTTGGGAACAAACAGGGTGTGTTCGGTTTAGTAACACCTTAACTTCAGACACACAAATAAGACGAGGAGAGACAGGGGGCTGTGTACTCTCGCCCTTTTATTTAATATCTATTCCGAGTATATACGAAGCGTGTTCTTAAATCAAGTACCGTTTTAAAATCCCGCCGCTGCAGCGGTACGGTCAGCGTTTCGCGCATGCGCGCTGTGTACCTGTATCTGTTGGGCACGCGCAGACGCCGTTTGGAATTTTTCGCCGCTGCGTACGGTTGTCTGTGTGTGTTTAAAATGCCTCCGCCTACCGAAAGTCCCGCCGACTTCTACAACGGTTTGTTATCCGTTTTCTGTGTACCAAACGCATAAAAACAATCGATATTCATCGTGAGATCTGTTCAGTATACGGAGAAAACATTATGAGTGAAGGAATAGTACGAAAGTGGGTTAGGCGGTTAAAGATGGCCGCTCCAATTTCCAAGATGAGGAAAGCAGTGAGTGCGGTCATCTTTAAACGCACTTTCGTACCATTCTTTACTCATAATGTTTTCTCCGTATACTCCCCACAGATCTCACGATAAATATCAATTGTTTTTAAACGTTTGATGCCACACATAAATCGGACAACAGACCACTATAGCAGTCGGCGGACTTTCGAAAGGCGGAGGCATTTTAAACAGTCACAGATAACCGCACGCTAGCGGCGAAAAATGCCGAACGGCGTTTGTGCGTAGCCAACAGATGCAGATACATTGCGCGCATGCGCAGAACGTTCGACCGTACCGTTGCAACGGCGGAATCTCAAAACGGTACTTAATTTAAAAACACGCCTCGTATTTTAGCAGGCATTAGAAAACAGTGAAATTGGCATACAGGTAAACGGCAAAATAGTTAACAATATACTATACGCCGATGATACCGTTATCCTTGCAGATACTCCAGAAGGACTACAACAACTAATAGATAATATTGTAGAATCAGGAGAACAACATGGCCTGAAAATAAATACATCAGAAACAAAGGTAATGGTTGTTAGTAGGAATTCAAACTTAAGAGCCAATATACGAATACATAATAGTCCGATACAAAAGTGAAAAAGTTTAAATATCTTGGGTCGTAGATTACGCAGGACCTGGACCCTGAATCTGAAATACGAGCACGAATTGAAAACGCAAGAGCAACATTTATAAGAATAAAAAAATTGTTAACAAATACGACCTTGTCACTTGATACTTGATATCGTATCGTGAAAACTTCTATTCTATACTTCTATATGGACAATGGGAAAGAAAATAATGCAAAAACTGGAAGCATTCGAAATGTGGACCTTTCGTAGACTCTTAAAAATCTCATGAACAAAACGAATAGCAAATGATAATGTTATCAGAATGATGGGAACAGATAGGGAATTCCTACAACTGGTGAGGCGGGGAAAACAAGTTACCTCGGACATATATATATATATATATATATATATATATATATATACATATAAACGATAAGTTTTTGGACATCTAGTGTCGACTCGTGAAAGCGTTCATGTACGTAAATGTTAGCAACTTTGCCGACAGGTATGTAAAGCAGTTACATAGTCGATTCTTCAATAATTATAGCCAACATAATAGTGTGGCAAGTATAAAAATGTTTGAATCGCCTGCAGTAAAGTACGCAAGAGGTTGTGCAATAGCAAACAAACACTGAGAATCACCCGACAGCTGTTTCGTCCTTTTGGGACTCATCAGGAGTGAGAGAACTGGAGTGTAAGTTCACTATTGTACAAACGCGCGCTGTCCGAAAACCTATCGTTTAAATATTTTGTGATCCCTCCAGTAGGGCATATAGTCGACAGCGCGCGTTTGTACAATAGTGAACTTACACTCCAGTTCTCTCACTCCGATGAGTCCCAAAAGACGAAACAGCTGTCGGGTGATTCTCAGTGTTTGTTTGCTATTGTACAACCTCTTGCGTACTTTACCGCAGGCGATTCAAAATTTTATACTTGCCAACTATTATGTTGGCTATAATTATTGAAGAATCGACTATGTAACTGCTTTACATACCTGTCGGCAAAGTTGCTAATGTATATATAGAAGCAAAATATCAACTTTTGCGAGTAATCTGGTAGGAAAAATCGAAGGAAAGAGATCCTGGCAGACGAAAATGTTCATGGCTGAAAACAACGTAAGAGATTGGACAGATTTAGACACACACACCTACTGAGAACTGCAATGAATAGAGGAAGGTTTGCTTACATTGTCGCCAACCTTCAGTAATGAAAAGGGCACTTAAAGAAGAAGAAAGATATTAAAAAGTTTTCGCACAAGGTATAGGTTTTTCAGGGTAGTGGACTGAAAACACGTCCCGAACGTTTCTCAAGCTACGATTTTGTTGTTGGTACCACATAAGCATTGTCACTTTTTCTTTATCAGTATACCTGTTTATTATGTATTTCACTAGTTATTAATTAATAAAAACTCAAGTTGACATAAAATAATTGTAATATTGACCTTTTCATAGTAGATTTTTTAAATTTTGATTTTTTTTTTTTATCAGGTTACCTAGGATATGCACACAATGCTTTGATTGATTTTTCTTTTATAATTACACATAGAACTTAGAATGTGTAATTGTAAAAGAATAACCCAATGTAGTAATATTTGAAAATTTTAGTTTCCCAAAAGAATCCAGAATTATAGAATATCATATTTCTTATGATAAATGTTTGAATGAAAATTAATTCATTGATCAAAAAGGCGATACGACAGTAATCGTATAAACACTTTTGTAAATATTTTCGAAAAAGTATTATAACCGTGTAATTTTTATGAAATGCTAAATAAGTAGAAATTGTATTGTATACAAAATATTTACACTTTTTAGGGCTCTTACCAAACATTATTTGAGCTTTTAAACATCTGAAAAAATCAAATGGTCTTTATTAGGATTAGGTTGTAGTGAGCAAATAACAGTAATGTTTAATTTTTTTCGATCGTAATTACGAATGTTTAGTTTTCATTTAAACAGCTTGAATTTCAAAAATCTGTTACTTCATTTCGTCGCAATAATTTAAGCAGGTATAACCGTAATTTGCATGTAATTGTAATTGATTATGTGTCGACTTGTTTGACGTTCTATAATTTAATAGAGTTTTATGAATAAAGAAAAATCGGCTTGTTTATTACGTACGGCATAAATTTACAAATTACCTTTAATTTTTTGTTCTTATAGTTAAGTAATAATAAATTCTTGTATAAATCAGTTATCCATTAAAATTGAAAGTGTTCCCATTTAATCATCAGTTGAAAATTGCAATCTTATGGCGTATCGCACAAAAAACCTCTCGAGAGTGCTTAATGTCAGTTTGACCGTGAGAGTCAATTGCGTACTCGTGTTTTGTCCTTTAATTAGCTACACTTTAATTATAACACGAAATTACTAATGAAAAAATGATCGCGTTTACGAATACCGTCTACAGGTACACTCATGAAAAAATACTATGTTAACATTCTTTCACGCGACCAGCAAGTTTGCAGTAGTCCATGTAAACATTCTATCGATAGTTTTTACACTAACAGTACTGAATTTATCAAATTTTAACGATAAAAAGATTAAACAATCTAAATTTTTATACGGCATTTTACTTCGGCTAAAGTACCTTAAATGAATTAAAGTTTGAATTACAGTCACGTGGTGGAATAAGTTTAATTTTTTTAAATGGCGTAATAGGTTTAAAACTGTTACGTAAGTCCACGAATATCTTGGTAATTTATTATAGATTACTTTCTTCCTGTGAAAACGGTGAGAATAGTATGTGAGACAATATCGAACTGGGCAGCTGTGACTAGGGCCAGGCTATCATTAAACAGAAGTCACGACTAAACTTGTTACTAAACTGCGATTAACTATGTGAATTGTGACATTAGCTTTTGTATCATACGATCAGTGTTAACCCATGCTGCAATAAGATTTGTGTGATCTTTTAAAGGTATTCATAAAACACATTTAATGTTTACAAAATTATACGAATGTGACCACTACACGTGAATTAAGCACGTAACCGCCGCGTCCCTTATAATTACGCATTTTAAGAATGCCCAAAAATTAAGTTAATTTCACGTTCCCATTTCTAGTAAGTCGAGTTCTTTTTAAAAGCAATTAAATTTTGACAAAATGATTAATGGCTCAAAGCCTTGACCACAATTGTATCTGATAATGTCCTAGACTACAATGTCCGACCCTAATGATAGGGTCTAAATGGGATCCTTTTTATTTTTCTTATAATTATTGTTATTATCTACTAATCACTGCAGTGGCTAAAACTTTCTATAATTTTAAACACATATTGTATGTTTTAA
This sequence comes from Abscondita cerata, assembly GCA_030710515.1. Taxonomy (NCBI): domain Eukaryota; kingdom Metazoa; phylum Arthropoda; class Insecta; order Coleoptera; family Lampyridae; genus Abscondita; species Abscondita cerata. The sequence goes on along the minus strand of JALBCR010004375.1, from coordinate 264,876 downwards.
ACGTTTGCCTATTTTTAAAATTTCTAACAGCGCTCACCAATGCCACGTGTTCACAATTTGCTCAAGGGGTTATATAACGATTTTAAAAATACATCTAAATGGATAAAATGCACGCTATCTTTCGCTGCCCAATTTCAGAAATTATTCAACAGCGAAACACTTTTCAGCAATTAGAAAGAAACTACAACGAATAGCAGACATAAGAGATTTTATTCAAGTGCCATAAAGACTATAATGGTTCAGTATAGGGTTAACTGATAAAAGCAGTAATCCCTTAATCCGTTATTTATTTATCAATTTGTCTTACTCTACAGTTCAATTCAAACAAGTTTAGTGACTAAAGTACAAATATATAATATAATAATGAATAAAAATAAATTGAAAGTATACTCAAAATAATTTAACTGAAATAAGTATATGTAGTACATCAAAGATTAATACATAAAACACCGATAAAATGTTTAATGATTGATGGCAAAGAAACAGAAGTGGAAAAAATATTTGGGAAGCAGAACAGGTGAAAACTACGATAGTTACAAACAACAGAGTACTCAGATCAGTTAGAAAAGGAAAAACATACAAAATCACACACATAAAAACCAAAGGTGGAAAAATATTGGGCAATGAAAACAACATTGTAATGAGATGGAAACAGTACTTCGAAGAAATGTTAACGATAGATCAAACAAAAATAAGAACAATAGAAGAAGAACACAGGCAAAATAACACGGAGATTAATGCTGAAGAACAAAAAGAAATAAAGACCAAAAAAGTCATAGAAGCTATAAAGAAGTTAAAAAGAGGTAAAACAGCCGGTCACGATGATGTTGCCACAGAAATGCTAAAGAATTTAGGCAGTAAGAGTCTACAAATGCTAAAGGAACTGTTTTACAAAGCATGGATAGAGGAAAAGGTACCTAACGAATGAGGGATAGGAATACTACTGCTGTTGTATAAAAAAGCGACAGGAGGGAGTGCTCAAATTACAGATGCATTACCATACTATTAGTGATAGCAAAGATATATGAGACGATACTAGTCAGACAAGGTAATAGAAACCCAATTAGAAGATGCACAATGCGAATTTAGAAAAGGCAGAGGAGTACAAGACAATATATTCGTAATTAAACAACTAACAGAAAAATTCACCAACGATAATATACAGGGTGTTAAAAGGAGTGTAAAATATTTTAAGAGGTAATAGTATAAACCAAAATAAGCAGAAAAGTCTTAATAAACATGGGTCCGCAAAGTAACGGTTGCGGAGATATGGATCACTATTCGTTTTTCAAACACTTTATTTTATTAGGAATAAACCGACAAAGGAAGTTTTCAAGAAACATAAAACAAAGTTACAGAAGATGTTCAAAATGTCCTCCGTCCATTTCCAAGCAGGCACGACATCTTCGTCTCAACGATATTTGAACTCTTTCGAAAACACCCTTCTTGGTTTGGATTTCTTGACACTTTTGATTAATCCGTAGCTGCAGCTCTTCCAGGCTATTTACAGGAGTACCATACACTAATGTCTTCAAGTATCCCCAAACAAAGAAATCTAGAGAGTTCAGATCAGGCGATCTTGGAGGCCATAAAACAGGTCCCACCCTTCCTACCCATCTATGTGAAAAGTTTGGTCTAAATGCTCTCTAACGGCTATGGAAAAATGAGCTGGAGCACCATCATGCTGAAACCACATTTGTTGCTTCTGATTCAATGGAATGTCTTCTAAAAGCCCATACAGTGTGTTTTGCATATCTGTTAATTCTGCGTTAGAGTAACCAGCCATAGCGAAAGAAAACTTATGCACTCAGAACAACTGTCAAATGCGTACTGTTTATTTCAATAAACAGCAAGCTACGACGTGTTTGCAAAATAACAAAAGGTGCTAAAAAACATAAAACATTTCATATCTCGGGAACCGTTACTTTGCGGACCCATGTTTATTAAGACTTTTTTGCTTATTTTGGTTCATATTATTACCTTCTAAAATATTTTACACTCTTTTTTTAACACCCTGTAACAACATGGGACAACGCTCTATTAGCTAGAAATCTGAAAATAAACGCTGCCAAGACAAAGGTAATGGTGTTACGAGAAGGTAATCAAGATATATCAATACATAAAATGGAAAAGACATTGAGCAAGTACAGACCTTTAAATATTTAGGAGTAAAATTACAGAGCAATAAAAGAATTGATGCTGAAATAAATGAAAGTGCTGCAAAATTATACTACTCTATAAGTAAATCTGTTGTAACTTTTGTTATCTATATCCGTTTTTGAGCCCATACTAACTTATGGAAATGAAACTTGGGTATTATCGAAAAGAACAAAAAGTAAAACTCAAGCTATTGAAATGAGATATCTCCGAGGAGTAAAAGGAATTACCAAAAAATGCAGAATTAGAAACGACATCGTGAGAGAAGACCTAGAAAGACATGGAACAAAGTAATAGAGAAGCTGAAACAAAAAGGACTGACATGGAACGACGGGAAAATATTGGTAAAAACAAAAAGGGATAAGCAAAGAAAATATACAGTGATGTTTAAGTTTATTATATTACTTTATCTTATTATATTATTTTATTTTAGAATGTTTAATAATTTAGCATATTTAGCTTAATTTCAAAATGTATTGTAAAGTACTTTATTTTTGCTGGATTGAAATGTTAATTGTAATACCTTAACACTTAACGGTAACTAAATTTAATATATTATATACCTATACAGGATGTTTCTAAATATCATGTACAAACAAAAGAAAGTGATCCTTTGGCTTATTTTATGACTAAAATATCATATAAACATAGGTCCGCAAACGCTTCCTTCGCTGACTACAAGGTGTTAAAATTATTTGTTTATGGCTCCTGCAGTTCTTGAGATATTAAGTTCAAATTTAGTATGTAAGTTAGGCTCTAGAAGTCACATCTTCTGACAAGTCAGAGGACCGTGAGAATTATACTAGGTGATACTTTTTCAGCGGGTATGTCACCTGTTCTGCCCTGAACTTTTCTGTGGTGTACCGCTTGTAGATTTTAGAATATTAAAATGTATGGCTTCTCTGTCCTATTTAGAAACTTTTGGTCTCTTGCAATTTTTTCTAATCTGCAATCTTTTTCGATAAAAAATTAATTAGAAAAATACCTAACAAAATATAATTTTTCAATAGTGGTCTAGTAGGCTGTGGATTTAAAGTATCGCGTGGTATAATTCTCACGGTTTTCTGACTTGTCAGAAGATGTATTCCTTGGAGCCTAACTTACATACCAAATTTGAACTCAATATCTCAAGAACTGCAGGAGCCATAAACAAAATAACATCCTGTATATAGGATTACCTGATAAAAGCAATAATCCCTTAATCCATTATGTATTTATTAATTTGTCTTACTCTACAGTTCAATTCAAATAAGTTTAGTGACTAAAGTACAAATATAAATATAATAATGAATAAAAATATGTAAAGTATACTCATAATAATTTAACTGAAATAAGTATACATAGTACATCAAAGATTAATACATAAAACAAAAAAATGTTTTTTGAAAAATTACATGAATATGATATAATGTGAATTTGATATTTCTTACAAATGCGTTTGAATGGAACTGATAAAATGTTTTAAAGACTGATGGAAAATGTCTGTGTTAGTGCTATTTTGTAGGGTATTATCTCATGAACAGGTAAGTGGTACATGATATATTAGTACGGTATTTTTGAAGGTAAAAGTTCTTAAGATCTTCTGTGGAACATTAAAGTCCAGAGCAGACAATGTATTGCTTTCATCCACAAAACCATTGATTTGCTTAAAAGATGGACAACCAGTGCTACAGATCTACGTAAATCTAAAGAGGCAAAGGAAAACTCTTTCAACAGATCATCATGTGGATATCCCCATAGTGGGGTAAATTCCGTATATACCATAGAGTCTTTACAAAGTGTCGCTGCACACAGCTTCTAACATTACCTTGTGATAAGTGTTATAAGGTCTCCATATGATTGAAGCATATTCTAATTTAGATCGCACTAAGGTATTAAAATCAAGTGTATTTCGTGTGATAAAACCTAACGTTTTATGCACGAAGATGATATTCTGCTTATATACTGACTTCCAGAAAATTGCAACACCTAGAAGTTGTCGAACGATTTTATTGGAATTTTCAGGAAACGTCTATTTTCATTAAACAAAGTAATTTGAATAAAATCTAGCCAGTAGTTTCTGTTTTTTGCCTGTTGTTTTCATAGCACATAGTAACAATAAATTTGAAGTATTAGACCATTTAGTAATTGTCAAGTTTGCAAATTGTTGTTGTTTCTTCACAATTTCATTCTGAATTTGAAAATAATGCCGAGAGTACGTCAACATCAACATTTTGTCCAATTAAGTGATTTTGAACGTGGCCGTATTATTGGTATGAGAGAGGCCGGACTTTCGCTAAGAGAAATTGCTCGTCGTGTAAACCGAAATGTTTTATCGGTATTGAGATGTTGGTCTAAATGGTGCGAGGAAGAGGTTCAACATAGTCGCCGTAGATCTGGACGTCCTCGTAGGACTACAGATCGCGAAGAACGTCGCCTAAGAGTTTTGGCCACAAGAGATAGATTTTCAACAACTCGATCAATTGCAAATGATTGGATTAGAGGTACAGAACTTAGGATGTCAATGTCATCTGTTTCTCGAAGGATAAGATCTTATGGGTTGCGTTCATATCGTCCATTTTTATGGCTTCCTCTTACACCACTTCACCGTCTACGCAGTCTAGAGTGGAGCAACGAAAGAGTTAATTGGGGCCAGAATGGCTTTAAGTTGTGTTTAATGACAAGTCCCGATTTTTGCTTGTGGGCCAACGATGGTCGTAGGAGAGTCAGACGGATGCGTGGAGAACGCAACACAGCCCTCACTCAAGGAGTTATGGATATTTGGTGCAATATGTTATGGTAGCAGATCACCCTTGGTTTTTATTGACGGCAACCTTAACGCAGCTGGTTACATTGCTAATGTGCTACTAGCAGTTGGCCATCCATATCTTCAGGTGCTGCAAAATCCCATTTTCCAGCAGGATAATGCGCGTCCTCATACGGCAAGGACTACAACACGGTTTTGGAAAAATCTATCATTGCCGTCCTCCCATGGCCTACTCGGTCGCCTGATTTGTCGTCAATTGAACATGTATGGGATATGATTGGTAGGCGACTGCGTATTTTACTAGACTCTCTAGATAATTTACATATCTTCAGCAACGGATTCAAGAAGCTTGTTTTTAAATTTTTAATCATCACTTTGTTTAATAAAAATAGACGTTTCCTGAAAATTTCATTAAAATCGTTCAACAACTTCTAGGTGTTGCAATTTTTTGGAAGTCAGTATATGTTCAGAAAATGTAATTGTGTCGAATAAAACACCAAAATCACAAACGTCGGTTACTCTACGGAGACTAATGCCTTCGGCTGTTATAATCATAATGAAAGAACTTTTTTGATGACTAAGGCTAGGCACCGGCATTCAATTTTTAGTTTTTTAACAGTTGCAAAACAGTTTGATTCGCAAACCTGTGCTTCCTTGACATACGCAACTAATCATCAGTTTCTTGATATACAGCATACATGTGATTTAATAATTTAGTTTTAAAATAAATTTCGACGAGATTGCAACGGTGTGTGCCCTTGAGCTTAGACGACAAAAAAAGAAGAAACAAAAAGCAATGAAGTATTGGGTATGTTGAATGGGCAATTTCACAAATTGTATAAAGATTTACGAACTTACCGGAGAACTTTTTTAAACATTATCTTATGAGTGTTAACAGCTTTGATGAACTTTTTGAGCCTAATAGGGCCCTACATTACTTGCCAAGATACAAAGAAGACTTTCAGTTACTTTAAAAAATATATTTTGAACTCATATCTTAACATTCATAATCTCTTACAGAACATTCGTGCCAGTAGTTTATATACGTAGCAGGTCCTTGACAAACATGGTAAAGCTGTTATTGGTTAGGTTGAGACAAACGTTTTAATCTAGACAAAATTCTAATTTTTTCATCAAGCTTTTTGACTATTGTTCAACTAAAGAAAGGAGAAAGTGTTTATCTTCATCTATCACTTCATCCTTCTTTTCTTTTAAAATATTTAAAAGAGATTTTTACAGCTTAGAGCTTTTTTGTTGTTTGTTGCTTGTTAGTTTTATTGATTGTTGAGTTTGGATGGACGTGACTCTCTGAGATGTGTTATCCAACACATCATCCTGTAATTGGTTTGCTGCCTGTAAGGAATGGGAATCATCTTCACTCTCAAATGTATCTTTCTGTGTATCTGACAGGCAACATTTACTAACTGTTAGCCGGTCTTCTATTATGGGTAACAGAAATAATAGTTGGTCAAAGTTCACATATTTTCTGGGTTTATTAGCAGCTTAGCCTGATAATCCTTGTTTTGTTTCTTGTAGTTCTTTTCCAGTGAAAGAAATTACAAAATTATTGTAATTTATTACGTTGTGGTTAACAAATTTCTTATTTATTTTACTGTCTTATTAACTGTATAGATAACACATAAATGATCGTTTCTCTTCTGTACGTATCTCGCAACAGGACACAGCTCCAAATCTCTCTATTACGAGTTCCTGATTGGGAAACAACAGTAAGAACGAATATCAAAGATACGTGTTAGAAAGTATGGAATGTCTTAAAGATCATTTTATGCCAAAAAGAATGAAGAGACATAGCGGCGAATCGCTGAAAAGTTTGCATCTATAACACAATTTACATGTGTTGCCTCTTTCCAGTAATTTATTTTCGAAGAAATCTATTAATAATTTAAATGTTTTATTTTTCTTATTTTAGTATAATTAAAAGAAAAAAATAATGGAGAAACTTTAAATCCTTCTTAAAATGCAGCAAATTTCTCATCACTTTTAAGCTCCTTAAAGATGATTTTTGGAAGTGCACTAAACTGTGAGCATGTACAGCTCTTGAATAATTTCGTCCTGATAATATTTTATCGCATGTTTTATCGGCATATACAGTAGAAAGTACTTCTTTTAGGCTACTTCTTGCCATAATGATACCAATACACCCCAAAAAAGATAGCATCATATGAAATGCTCCCAATTTAATAATTACTGTAAGATCATCGGCCAAATTTACAGCAGAAGCTATATCTTGCGCTTTAACATACAACGGCTGATCAAAAGTTATTACACAAGTATTCATACCAATAGCTTTGTAAATAGCAAATCTAAAAAAGGTCTTCCTTTCCTTGTACTTCAGCTATTATTTTTCTTAATCCTTCGCCACCAGATTTCATGCATACTTCAACTTTTATCTCAGTAATATCTTCTTTTCGAGGTATAGATTTTAATCGTCGTAAAGATTGGCGTAGTTGTATTGAAGCTGCTGGAGTTACAATACTAATTTCTCCTAGATTATGGAAGGTTCCTGCACCTATCAAAGATACCGTGTTAAAATCTGCATTGTCAAAAACAAGCTGGACGAATGGATCATTACTCAGTACAGCAGAATCTTGATAAAGTGCTGAGGCTTCATATAATTGTGCTTCATGATAAGATGCACAAAAATCTAAAGCATGGGCATATGTCTATGACTTTTCTGAAACCAAATTTTCTGTGTAATGTTACACTCAATCCAATTAGAAGAAGCGATAAAAAACAGCGTGGTCTTACAGCAGACATAATTGCATGTGCAATTGACGTTGTTTTTTTATCAAGTTCATTATCAAAATTTTGTTTCTTTAAACTCTTCTGTATAATTTCACTCAATAATATTTGTAATGATTGAGGAATTACATCTATTAGTTTGTTTTTAGAAAACATTTGATCACCAGGACGATAATGGTCATTAATAAATACTTTGTTACAGATGTCCTTGTAGATTATGTTTGCAACCTCCTTAATTATTCTAATATTTTCATTCTCAGCATCTAAATGAGACAAATACTTTTTTCCCACTATTAAGAAAACTAACGAGCTTGTCGTTTTTATAAACTTGCAACAATTAACAACAGAAAAACACTAAAAACTGCACCAAAAACTTGCAACAATTGTTGTCAAATTTGCCAGTCCCCGAGTCACTTCAGTTAATTTTTCTTTTACTTGAGTTGAGGTACTTGCAACATTAATATTTTCACGTTTTTGGCAAATGCAACATGCATTCTCTGTAGAATCTATGCCAGTTTCTTCGTGGTCCTATAACATATAAGGATTAAAACAATTATTAATTGAAGGAATTTTAGAGAGAAAAAGTACCGTATCTGACAATGTTTAAATACAAGACTCATAATCGAAACAAAAAGAGCTATCCGGTATGGTTCACAACGGAAATAATAAACTGTTTAAAACAAAAACATTATTTTCTCAAAAATGGTGATCAGAGAAAGGTGCATTTTATATGAATAAATTTAAATTTCACAGAAATTTGTGTAAGCGACTTATTCGTGCAGGTTACGCTCCATACAAAATTCAATCACTACTAACCCTAAAAATTATGGTCTTTTGTGAAAAGCAAACTAGGAACTACACGAATTCCAGGTGTCATGTTTTACAACAGTATAACTTTTTCGTCGCCCATTGATATTGTTAATACATTTAGGGAGTTTTTTTCTAGTGCATTCGTAGAATCTAATAGATATTCTCAAATACCTGAAATTGCAAACCCCGTTTATGGTAACGTTGTAATTAATAATTTTTCAGAGGAAGATATTTTGAAGCCTTAAAATGAATAGTCTCACATCTGGAAGTGATAATATTCCAAGTTTCCTTTTAAGGGATTGCGCAGCTATTTTGTCAAACCATTACATAAGTTGTTTTCTCTAACTTTATTAAATTCTACCTTTCTTAACACATGGAAAAAACAGTAATAATACAAAAATGGCGACAGAGAAAATATAACCAATTATAAGCTTATTTCATTTCTATGCAACTTTTCAAAAGTTTTTGAATTCGTATTAATTAAGTATATGTACTATAAGGTTAAAAACAAATATCTCCGCATCAACATGGGTTCATTCAAAATCTCTCTACAATTATAAATTTAGCATGGTTTCATCAATTTGTAGCGGAAGTTATTCAATATACACTGACTTCACTAAGGCTTTGGTAAAATTGATCATTATTTTTTATTACAAAAACTCGAACAAGTAAATTTTTCTAACGGCTTCTTAAATTTATTTAAGTCTTACTTAGTAAATAGAGAACAATTTCTCTGTTATAGTGCTTTTGTATCTGATATATGTTATTCAACTTCTGGTGTACCTCAGGGCTCTAATTTACGCCCGTTGTTGTTTCTTTTGTATATCAATGATATAACTTCCGTAGCGCAATGTCAAATACTTTCTATATGCAGATGATATTAAATTTCACACTAAAGTTAATTTTGTGAATGATTTGAATGAAATAGTTAAGTGGTGTACCAAAAACTGTATTATTGTCAATATTGATAACTGCAAAATTGTCACTTTTTCTAGAAAAGTGAACCCAATTACATTTAACTATACCGTTAACTCAACTGCCTCGTTTAAACTCGGTTAAAGATCTTGGTGTTATATTTGATAGATCATTAAACTTTGTTGAACATATCCAATACTCAATTTTAAAAGCATATAAGATGTTTGGTTTTATTTATCGTAATTGCAAACAAAAGTTCAATTCTAGAGTGTTATTGTTATTGTATGCTTTATTTATAAGGTCAAAGCTCGAATATGGCCCACCTACTCTTCTTTAAAAAAAAACATATACAGATGCTGGAAAAAGTTCAACGTCATTTTTTAAAATTTGTGTGTTTTAAGTTGGACGGAATTTATCCAAGTCAAAGGTATGAGCATAACACCTTACTACAAAAGTTTAAGTTTACTTTGTTAGAAACAAAAAGAAATTTGTGTTTTGTCAAATCCCTTACCACCTAGTAAATTACAAAATAGAAAATCTTTTAAACAAAATCAACTTTCTTGTACCTCGTTTATACTCAAGAACATCTCCTTCTTTTTATTCTGCCTTTTGTAGAACTGCGGTCCTTAAAAGCGCTCTCATGATAAGATCATGTGAAATTTTTAACGAAATCTGTTGGGTTTGCGACATTTATTCCGATAATTTTAAATTCATTAAAGAAGTGGTTTAAATTATTTTAATAATATACAGTGTGTCCAGTATAAAATGATGTACATGGGGATATTGGAAACCGTTAGAGATACAACGTCGGTTAAATGGGAGAAAAGTTGCGCATTTATTTGCCCAAAAATAATCTACGTTTGTTTTAATTTAAATCGATACCGTTACATAGATACAGGGTGAAACATAAAATTTCGCATTTTAGAAAAATTGCCATATTTCCTTTATTATAGAAGCTATGGTCATCAAATTTTAGGTTATAGGTAAGAGGACACGCCTAAGTTAAAAATGGTGCCAAAATTGTTTAGGCCTACTATGTTGTGCACGGCCGAAGTCAACTTTTGTTTATCTTATGGACGCCATATTGAATTTCTACATTTTCAAGATTCTCATTACAAATGCTCTTTAACCATGTATAACACATTTATGTTCCGTTAAGTTAAATTATGAAAAATAACAAAATTATGATTTCAGGGTAGTAGGCTTTGATATTATATTACATTTTAAAATAGATTTAAATAATAATAGTGGAGAAATTAATAATGTTTTTGAAAATACCATTAAACGTTTTCTATTCTTACAATAAACATTAAAAACAGTAAACTACAGAATTTTAGGATTACAGTAAGTGTTCAAATAGATTTGAATGATAATAGAGGAGGACCTTATAAAATATTTGTAAACAACTTTAAACGTTTTTTCTTTCCTACAACAAACACTAAGAAAAAAGAAATTACAGAATTTTAGCACCAAAGTAAATGTTCAAATAATTGACCTTTTGTTGCACGCAGAACACTGCTTCACAGGATTGTCTTATTATTTACGAAATTATACTATTAACAGCTTCTGTAACAGATTCTCTTAATTCTTCTACGTTTTCGTAGGTCCTACTGTATACTTGATTTTTGAGGTGACCCTATACAAAGAAATTGACCGGTGTTATGTCAGGGGATCTCGCAGGTCATTTTACGGATCCCAAGTTGGAAAAACTTCTGTCACAGAACCGCTAATGGAAGGTTCATAAATTCTTCCGCTACGTTTGTTTGTAAAAGGTTCAAATATCTCTCAAAATTTAGGTTTTCATTGAAGAAATATGGCCCAACCATGCGGGTACCCAAAACACCTTACCAAATGTTATATCCCCACCTCACTTGATGTCTAACTTTACGAGTTAGCCTAAACATAGCTCTACTTGGTTGTCGTCTTTTAGGACAATTATTCAAATACATTTCTTCTGCTTGCGCGTCATTTCTGCGACAAAGAATAAAAACATTCCAACCTATCGTACTTATCACTACACCAAAGTTGACTTTGGCCGTGCACAACATAGTAGGCCTAAACAATTTTTGGCACCATTTTTAGCTTTGGAGTCTCCTCTTACCAACATTCTCAAAATTTGATGACCATAGCTTTTATAATAAAGGAAATATGGCGATTCTTCTAAAATGCACAACTTCTTGTTTCACCTTCTATCTATGTAACGGTATCGATTTAAATTAAAACAAACGTAGATTATTTTTTGGCAGATAAATACTCAACTTTTCCCCATTTAACCGACGTTGTATCTCCAACGGTTTACAATATCACTATGTACACTCATGAAATTTAAAACTTGGACACCACAATTTCTGTAAACAAAAGTTTGCACATTGTGAAGCGGGCTTAAGGGTATTATTTACAATTCTAACAGCAGGTAGTTTCAGCAGGGGTTATCTTATAGATGGACTGTAGAATGAATCATTACACTAAGCACGTTTTAGAAAATAGGTAATTTACGTTGCTTACTTAATTTTTTTCTTTAAAGAATATATTTGAAGGTATCGCTAATTAAACACCATAGCTCGATTAATTATCGAATCAAAATTTTGTTTAGGAAATGTTTACAAAATAAAATTAGAAATAATTTTGATTTAAAAACGTCTACAAGCAATAACTTTTAAATTAAATCAAAAACTAAACATGGTTATTTGGGTTGACTGATTATTACTTATTTTTAAATAAATCTAACCTACTAATTATTGTAAGTTATTAAAAAATCATTAAACTCTCTATTCATAATATTTAGTCCTTACAAAATGTATATTTTATGACGTTTCATTTTTTTCTGTAGTTAATATAAAAAGTGAAAATAAAAACTAAGGCAATTCTTATTGTCAACGTATATATTTAGTTTTTTGACAAGAATTTATTACATAATTATAATTAAGATACCAAGTTATAGTTTAAAATTAAATGAAAACTTTTTTTTTAAATAAAGGTATTACTATATAAATAAATATAAGAAATCAATAATAATCAATAGTTTGAGAACCGCTGAAGTAAAATCCTTTAAACTAGGTATAACCGTAAAGAGAATCGAAAGATCTTTCAAACAAGGTATAACTCGACCCACTATTCCATTTAAAATTTTTTGAGGTTAGTTTGCACCCTGGCTAAGAGATGACAGATAGGGGTGGTAGTATACTCTGAAAATGTTTTCCCCTGGCAATCTAAATTGACGTGTCCAAGTTTTCTGTTTTAAATTTTTATAATAATAATAATAATAATAATATTTATTTATTGAGCAAAAACAATAATATTACAATTGCTCAAAAGGACAGAGTTCGCAAGTGATCTTCCACTCTGCCTACTTAAATTATTTCACACATTTCCCTATATACCGAGTAAATATTCAAAAGAATAAAAAAAAATTATGTATAGTATATGCATGCTCTTTATAAAAATAAAGAAAAAGAAAGAAAAACATAAGTATTCTACTTGTATTTTTACTTACATAAGCTTACCTAATTTACTCTTCTATTTCTATTAAACGTATCTTTAATTGCTTTTTATACAGTTTGAACGGTAAAGACAGAAGTAAAAACCAAATTTAAAAAATAAGGCGCATTATAAGCAAAACAGCGTTTAAATTTTGTAGTACTATGTTTAGGTATACTGTAATTTTTATTCCGAATGTTAACATCATGTTGTTGTGATCTCAATACCAACTGGCCAAACAAATATAAAGGACACTTAAAGAAAATTAATTTGTATAAGAAGACACAAAAGATATAGTTTGATCTTTGTTTGGTGTTTAGTTCTCCTATTGCTTTTAAATATGGAGTAATATGTTCTTTAAAAGGAATGTTGTAAGCAAATCTCATACAGGCATTTTGAATTTTTTGTATTTTGTGTTTATTGTATTGAGTTAAGTAGTTATAGTATACACAAGAGCAATAATCCAGAGTAGGATAAATCAGACTTTTGTTAAATTAACTTTAATTTTAGAACTCAATGAATACTTCAATCTATTTAACATTTTTAACTTCATGTACGACGTTGAGCAGATTTTATTTACATGATTCTGAAAGTTAAGATTCTCGTCAAGGTAACAACCTAAACTTTTACCGATGGCACCCACTTAATGTTTGCATCATTTAAGACTAAATGAAGACCGCTTAAATCTATCTGTGATATTAGGTGTTCACTACCAATACATATAGCTGTTGATTTATTTGGATTTAGTTGAAGACCATTATTTTCACACCATCTCGCAATATTTCGCAGATCCTCATTAATCAACTTTAATGATCGTCTTAACTCAATGGGTTTGAGGAGATGTACAGTTGTATATCATCTGCATACAGGTGGTATTTTAAATGCTGTAGGGACTTAGAAATATCAAACGTAAATAGGGAGAATAGTATGGGTCCAAGAATACTACCTTGTGGTACGCCACTTTTAGTTTCAACCAGGTTAGAGTATTGATCTTTGTAGTTTACTCTCTGTACCCGACCTGTAATGTAATTTTGAAACCATTGAAGCTCAATATCGCGTACCCCTATATGGTTCAATTTTTGCAAGTAGTAATTCAAAATTTACTAAATCAAACGCCTTACTCTGATCGAGAAGTATCAGTATCGTGATTTCAGAGTTATCCATGGCAATGCTGATGTCGTTTGTAACTTTGAGTAATGCAGTTTGTGTGCTATGTTTTTGACGAAAACCTGACTGTAAAGAAGGAAGGATAGAGTTTTTTTCTAAATATGTTTGAAATTGTTCAAATACTACTTTTTTCAATTATTTTGGAAAAATTGGTAAAATACTTATCGGTCGTATGTCGGAAATATTACACGCGCTTACTACTTTTGGATAAGGTATAATTTCTGCACTTTTCCATTCACTAGGAACAGCCCTGTTTCTAGCGAATAGTTCATTATGTGGACTAAGACGTCAACACAATGTGGCAAAATTAATTGTACCATTTGTCTACTTAAGTTGTCTGTACCTGTTGCATTTGATCGAATCGTTTTAAAAGTCTATAAATGTCGTGAACTGCTATAAAGTTGAATTTAAATCTAGAGTTTGCAATAAGGCTATTATTTTTATAATAGTAAAGTAATTTTTACTTACAGATATTTGTCCAACATCAACATTTACAAAGTGATTATTCAGATCCGAACTGGTAACAAGATCATCAAGATTAATTGTAAACAATTGCTTTCCACTTTTACCCCCCACCACTTGAGTTTTTTCCATAGTTGTTTATCGCTTTTGTTAATATTTATTTCGTATTGCATATATGCATCCTTTTCTCTTTTAATTGCGCCTGCAAGATAGTTTTTTTTTTTTTTTTTTTTTTTTTTTTTTTTTTTTTTTTTTTTTTTTTTTTTTTTTTTTTTTTTTTTTTTTTTTTTTTTTTTTTTTTTTTTTTTTTTTTTTTTTTTTTTTTTTTTTTTTTTTTTTTTTTTTTTTTTTTTTTTTTTTTTTTTTTTTTTTTTTTTTTTTTTTTTTTTTTTTTTTTTTTTTTTTTTTTTTTTTTTTTTTTTTTTTTTTTTTTTTTTTTTTTTTTTTTTTTTTTTTTTTTTTTTTTTTTTTTTTTTTTTTTTTTTTTTTTTTTTTTTTTTTTTTTTTTTTTTTTTTTTTTTTTTTTTTTTTTTTTTTTTTTTTTTTTTTTCTTTTTTTTTTTTTTTTTTTTTTTTTTTTTTCTTTTTTTTTTTTTTTTTTTTTTTTTTTTTTTTTTTTTTTTTTAAAAAAAAAAAAAAATTTTTTTATTTTAAAATTTCTCTCCAAAAAAAACTACACAAAAAAATTTAAAAAATTTTAAAAATAAAATAATATTTTTTTTCCTTTTCATTTAATAAAAATTTTTTTTAATTAAATTTATATATAATTTTTTTTTTTTAACCCAAAAAAAAAAAAAAAAAAAAAAAAAAAAAAAAAAATATTTTATTATCAACAACCCTCCCCTCTCTTTTTTTTCTTTCACCCCCCTAATCATATTTATTTTTTTTTTTTTTTTTTTTTTTTTTTTTTTTTTTTTTTTTTTTTTTTTTTTTTTTTTTTTTTTTTTTTTTTTTTTTTTTTTTTTTTTTTTTATTTTTTTTTTTTTTTTTTTTTTTTTTTTTTTTTTTTTTATTTTTTTTTTTTTTTTTTTTTTTTTTTTTTTTTTTTTTTTTTTTTTTTTTTTTTTTTTTTTTTTTTTTTTTTTTTTTTTTTTTTTTTTTTTTTTTTTTTTTTTTTTTTTTTTTTTTTTTTTTTTTTTTTTTTTTTTTTTTTTTTTTTTTTTTTTTTGTTTTTTTTTTTTTTATATACATAACTAAAAAAATAAAAATTAATATATTTTTCAAAATTTTATACCTAACATTTCATAATTTATATTTACCAACAATTAATAAATATATATACAGGGTGCCCATAATCTATCTCATAACATGGGTAACTTTCTTAATATGCAAAATAGGTAATAGGTTAAATTAGGAAAGTTGGGCAGAATTACAAGCAAAATGTTAAACTTTTTTCAAATTTGACATATGTCTTCAACTTTTGAAATTTTGTGAAAAAACTGAAAACAGTCGATTTTTTTAATGTTGTCCTGTTCCACTACTACTTACTTTAGAACTGAACTAAAAATGACATCTTATACATATTTTTACGTAGAATTCGATAAAATTACTCAAAATGTCATAACCCTCTTGATTTTCGAGATATAACACAAACTTACATTTTTTAAATGACAATCATAGTTGGCTGTGATCTTATTAAATAGCTTTTGTTTTTGCGATTTCATTGATATAAGGTTCGATATACTTTACTCTTGTATTTCTATTTAAATGCCCAAAATTGTGTTGTTGATACCATTAAGGAACAAAATGATTTACAAGTTAGTTAAACTTGAAACAAAATTTATATTGACAATATAATACCACAAGTAGGTACTATTAATGGTTTGTAATTATGTTCTATTTCAATAATGTACAAAAGACATAAAAGTTCATATTAAATGTTCGAAATGGCCCCGTTAACCAATATGCACATTTGACATCTTCTAACCATCTCTCTATGCACTTTTTCCAAACTGCGAGGACGAATTCTTCTAATAATCAACCTAATTCTATCTTTTAATTCTTCTACATTATTGGGTTTTTCTTTGTACACCCTGTCTTTAACGGTTCCCCACAAGAAAAAATCGAGAGGTGTGATATCAGGTGTTCTTGCCGGCCAATTAATAGGACCTGAATTACCGATCCAGCTCGGAAAACGTTCGGAAAGATATTCAGAAACAGCTCTAAAATTATGAGCAGGAGCACCATCATGTTGGAAATGAGTAAGATTTTGTACCACATTTAATGGCAGTTCATCTAACATGTCTTCCAAGTCATTTTGAAGAAATTCTAAATATCGCCTTCCATTTAAATGGTAATTGTAAAAGAACGGACCAATTATTCTGCTACCGAGGATGCCACACCACACATTTATTGAAAAAATATGTTGATCTCGTCTCTCAACAGTAACATGAGGGTTGTTCTCAGACCAATAGTTATTATTATGTCTATTAAATACACCGTTATTGGTAAATTTTGCCTCGTCAGTAAATAAAATTCTGCGCGAGAAATATGGATCGTTGTCAGTTTCTCTTAAAACCATCGAGCGTAATTTAATCTTCTCTCTGAGTCGGCTGGATACAAGGTGTTGCCGATATGAAATTTATACGGCTTGAATCGATTTTGTTTTAAAATTAAACGAGCTTTTTCTGTAGAAGTACCACACTCACTTGCAATTTCACGGGTAGATGTTTTGGTTTATAATTTACATATGCCAAAACTCTTTCTTCGTCTTCTTGATTAAACTTTTGCTTAGCTTTTGGTTTCATAAATGATCCGTATAGTTTTAAATTATTTTCCAGTTTGGAAAAAAGTCTTTTATCTGGTTGTCTTCTTTCCATATATCTTTGCAAATACATTTCACTGGCTTCATTACTATTTCTGTTGCTAGCATAATAACAAAAAAGCATGTCGTTTCTCTCTTCATGTGAATACATTGTTTATTTTGAGAATTTTATGTTTTAAAATAAATCACCGTGAATAATACAACTTACTTATGTAAATCAAATTATTTAGTTGACGACACAGGCTTTTGTTTCAACAGGTTTTTGTTTGAAGCATTTGTTTCCATAGCCTGCCTGTGTATTATTTTGCAGCTTAATTGTATCAATAAACTACTTTTAGCATTTACAAAAAAAATGTAAGAGTAAAGTATATCGAACCTTATATCAATGAAATCGCAAAAACAAAAGCTATTTAATAAGATCACAGCCAACTATGATTGCCATTTAAAAAATGTAAGTTTGTGTTATATCTCGAAAATCAAGAGGGTTATGACATTTTGAGTAATTTTATCGAATTCTACGTAAAAATATGTATAAGATGTCATTTTAGTTCAGTTCTAAAGTAAGTAGTAGTGGAACAGGACAACATTAAAAATCGACTGTTTTCAGTTTTTTCACAAAATTTCAAAAGTTGAAGACATATGTCAAATTTGAAAAAGTTTAACATTTTGCTTGTAATTCTGCCCAACTTTCCTAATTTAACCGATTACCTATTTTGCATATTAAGAAAGTTACCCATGTTATGAGATAGATTATGGGCACCCTGTATATAACGACAAAATAGTACAAACTGCTCTTAATAACACTGGGTACTTGTGTGCTTTTTAATAATACTGTAGATTACATTAAATTTGTAGTATAATGATCCAACCTAAACGTCGCTTCAAGAATTTTTTTTAAAAATATTTTTATATCTTTCTATAGTTCAAACTTTAAAACAAGTAATGTTATGATAAGGGATTAAATTGTTATAGTAAGAAACGAAGAATGTTGTTCTCTTCAAATTTTTAGAGAAACTGGCTCTTTCAGCTAGGTTACTTTTATTATAAACCATTGTTTACTAGTAAATATTACTTTACAGTGAAAACTCTTTAGTAAATCAACAATTAAAGAACGTCGACTTATGCAAGTAACAAATCATTACTTAACTACTGTGCTACGTTAAAGTAGTTTATTGGTTTTCTTTAGATAACAGCAGTTTTTAATTAGCGCTGTTAAAAACATAACAGCATTTTTTTTTCCATTGAAAACTAAGACCGTTGGAAATACATAAAACTGATGCAAGTGTAAGCGTAAGCCCACAAGTATGTAGTAATTAACCCTATTTGCGGATTCTTGAAATATGCAAAGAAATGTTAAATGTATCTGCTTCAACAAATCACAAGTTCTAAATAATGTAAACAATCAAGTTCGCACATTAATATGGGTAATTTAATTCAGTTACAAAGGAACGTGATTAAATTTAAATTATTTATTACGCGAGGGAGAAAGAGCTATTCAAAGAACAGTACCGCGAAAGGGATGTAAGTTGTATTAAGGGATTCGCGAGTTGAGTTTCCCTTCTTGTACCCTCTGGGACACGGCGACAGTTGGATTAAATGCAGACTCTTGCAGATGTCACCTTTGCTTAAATTAATTAACGTTTAAAAACATGTAAATACCCTAAAAGTCTTATCGGAATGCTCGAATGAAATATTTCTTTATTATAAAGAAATTCCGGTAGAGAGCGAAGAAGAAGAAGAAGTTTCTTAAATTTATTGCCAAACGTCAAGAAATAAATATGGTAAACATTAATGCGAAACGCTGAGAGGAAACTGCCTTAGTTTACGACATAAAGGGACTGCCTAAAAATCAACAGAAATTTGTGGCGATCTACGTGGATAACTAAAGATGCAAAAGTTTGGCTACTATAAATCGTTGAATATTTCTGCTTTTATATAGATTTGTCCTTACTAGTCGCTAGTAACAGAAGACAACTTCGCTTTCACAAAAAATTAATATAACGAAAGGATGAATAATAAATAATCCCAGCGTGATTAAAAAGTATACCGGTAGTGACACCTAACGGAAAGCAACATACCTCGCTTTATTATCGTCCCATTGCCGCTTCCGTATCCCAAAGGAAATTATAAAATACACACTTATCTTCTGTTCGTATCGTACTGCACTGCATAGACACCAAATAAAATTTACAAAGATATTTTATGCTTGTTTCCTTGAAATTAAATTTTATCCTCAGTATTTGCACAATGATATAAAATAATCAACAAGGAGCATGTCTGGGTTAAAGAAGATATACAGTCGTTTT
The DNA here is from genome assembly GCA_030710515.1 of Abscondita cerata. NCBI lineage: Eukaryota > Metazoa > Arthropoda > Insecta > Coleoptera > Lampyridae > Abscondita > Abscondita cerata. The sequence continues at coordinate 245,310 of JALBCR010004375.1, read as the reverse complement.
CACTTTGCGAAGGACTTAAAATCAATCTCCAACCTGAGCGACTAAGAAATCAATCAAAGACAAAAGGCTATACTATGTGTAACGAGGAAGATGAGGTACCATCCTGAATCCGTTTTAGAAACGACCGTTTTCTATTGTCCTTGTTACGAAAGGTTGCTCTAAAGATATACGAACACGCTAAATATACTGATTTAATTATGAAATGAATAATTTATTAACTAGCGGTGGATCACGACAGCGGTCGTTGTCTTTTAGCCGGAAGTGGTGTCGTTTTTGACGGCCAACACTTGAACTAATGAGGCTGTAGATCCATATATTAAGATATCTCCGAATATCGTCAAGTGTAACGTTACGCCACTTAGATTTTTAGATGCATTATTAGATTTCGGTCTAATAAAAGTACCATTCTTTTGTGTACGAAACTTGACATCATATTTTAGCTTTTAGAAACAAAATAGACCCTAAATTAAAGCGGAAAGAAAACTAAAATTTGAGAGATAAAATTAAAGAGACAGATAAGCATTCACTTATATTTGTGTCAACTAATAAATATTTAAACGTTCACGCTGTAATGAACTACAATTAATTCAAGTCTTTGATCAAACAGCGTTAAATGAATTAATTGCGTTTTGTGAGCTTTTTGTACAAACACAATTTTCGTCGGTAACAAGTACATTACTATTTCTACTTATGATTTATGAAAATTGTAGTTAAAACCGGTTATTTTTACCATCTTGTTTATCTTGATTGATGCAACTAAACATGTTACTAAGTCGTAAAGTATCTGTAGCTCAGACTTCTTTCGACAATAATTTCATTCAATTTGAAATAAACAATTTTAGAAATTGTTAAGAAATGAGTTTGTAAACAACTTTTAAAACATATATGGTACTAATTGCAGTGAATATTTTTCTCATAATTTAAATGGTTAGCATTGTTATTTGTCAAATTTTTATCATAGAATTCACTTTTTATAATAAGACATACAAAGTTCGATGACAAAGATTTTACTATTTTGATTGTTTATGTCACGTTTCAATTTAAAAATTAAGTAAAGCCCTAAACATGTAACCCAACAAAAATAAATAATCACAATTGTACGAAAGTTCCTCAGTATAAACTATTTAAAATTGATATATAGCAGTCATTTTATATAAACCAATAGCTATTTATTTACTTATGACGTAAAGTTGCACTTTTTGACTAAGTCAGTGTTTGACGGCCAAAGCACAGCTGAGGCCAGCAAACTATCGAAGCCAAAAAGCACCTTTACCGAGGTAAATACTAAATTTTTCCGAAGACAAATAATCGACAAAACAGAAGTTTTATGTTTCGCTTGCAGCACCAATTCTTCAAATATTTATGTTTTTCATCTTTAAATTTCTCAGGTTGCAAATAAAGTTTCACTGCCGTTCTCTCTTCAAACACATCTGGTTGAGTGCAAATTTCAGTTTTGCAACTAGTGCTCATCCTAAACATATATAAAATGAAAGTTTTACATTTAAAAAAAATTACATTTTACATTCTGGCATACGAACGTAAGTGGTATTTTAGTCACTCATCCCATAGACTGAAGTGCCACTTTTACTCTCTTGGGGATTAAAAAAATTTAATTCTGGGAGGACTGGAAGAAAATAATTGAAGATAAGCAGCAAGAAATTCATTATTTAATAATTTACGGTTACATTTACATTAGTACAGTTACCAAAATTAAACATGATTTCTTTCTTGCAAATTAAAGACATTGGTAAACCTTGTTGAAGCCATAGATTTTGATGCCCAAAAATTTTGTCTCCTAAGTTTCTTGATATTTATTGAATTTTTTACATATCCTTTGACAACAGCGGATTTCCACTATTCCTCTTTAGAATATCAACACTTGCCCCGGAATCGGCTAAAAAAGATGCAGTTGTGTACAGAAAACAAGGTCTAGTATATGCAAAGTTGTAGGAAAGTATCAATTTATTCAAGGAATTTTTCAAATATATTTTTTTTGTGGTGGCAACAAATATCGATTAAGCGCTTAATCAATTAATCGATTTTGAAGTCGACTTTAAAATAGGTTCGATTTTTAAAATCACTTTTAAAGCCGATTTTTAAATCGCTTTTAAAAAACGGTTTTTAACGTCGATTTTACGAATCAGTTTTAAAGTCGACTTTATAAATGGGTTTTTGACTCAATTCTTTAAATCGGTTCTTAAAATAGGTTTTATTACTTGTAAGAGCGATTTTAATTGATGATACGAATATTAGTTGACTTTAAAAAATCAGAAAAGACGCGGAATAAGAAACTGCCAAAAATAATTCACGCATAAAAACCGGAGAAAAGAAGCTGACAGAACAAAATGGTTTTGAGTCAATGTCTAATATGTCATTTTAAGCGACCAAACGACCGAAATTTTGATACCTTAGCGCAGAGACCCGGGTCAAGTAGTTGCTATCATGAGCATGGATGGGAACTCTTCTTACGCTATTTCTATTAGTTTTCTTTTATAGTTTTGTGTAAGGTTTTTAAGTGAGACTGGATTAATAAATTTACCAAACATTATAATTAATGCGATAATTTTTTTTTTAATATTGATCTATAAAGGAAACAATAAAAGAAATCTTATGATATTTTTTAAAGAACACTTGTCAGCATAAAACTGCCATTGCTTAGTACAAGTACCTGTGTTGCACATGGTCTGTTTAGACAAACGTAAAAACTGTAAAAGTAACAAAGTAAGATAAATAACGATAAAATCTTATAAACTGATACAGGTTAGCAATCGCAACCGAAATGTTGGTTTTTAATAAATTGTTACTAATTTACCACGTTTTTTTCGGCTTTGAAAAACACTTACTTCAATTATTATTCACAATATAACAATAATTGGGCAACCACTACAATATATAATATTAACTACTGAGGGGTCTGCTGCTCGAAGAGAAGAGGTTGAAATATGTTTAAACATTTTAAAACTAAATAGACCTGGATTTAAATTGAAAGGGGTTAAGTAGATAAAATTTGCAAACTTTGATTAAAAGTTAAGATAGAATTAAATAAAAAATAAGGGTTTCTATTTCAAGTAAGAAAGTTAGTGAGTACTTCCGGTACTACCGGAAGTGCGTCATCTTTATTAATGTTTTTATACAAAAATATTTTATTAACTAAACTTGTTTAAAAATTGGTTATAAAAATGATTTTAAAAATAAATTTTTTAATCCGATTTTAAAAACCGATTTCAAAATCAATTTTAATATACGATTTTCGAAAAGTAACCTGTTAATAGATTTATTCGGTTAATCGATTTGTTTTATAAAAACCATTAATCGGTTTTTGTTTTCGACGGTTTTGCCACCACTAATTTTTTTCTGTAGGCTATGTGGTACAAAAACGATTTTGTACTGAACAAAAATCGTAAATTTTTGTGATAACGTTTCGTAAATTTATGCAATTTTTGCATAGTTTTCTAAAATCCACTAAAACCCAGATCTGTAATAACATAATTTTTAATTGAAATGCGTGTCTTACGAGATCTCATGTATAAAGAACACGTACAAATAGTATAAACTAAGAAGTATCAACAGTTAACTGTAACGACAGTGAATGTTTATGTGCGTTATCGTTATTAAAAACACCTCTGATGAGCTCATAATAAGAGCAACATTCGCATCAGGTGTTCTTTCGTTGCGTGTATGCTACTGTACACAAAAATACTTGGCTTGTTACCGACACGAGTGTTAAGCCTTTATAGTTATCGCTTTTGATAACTATAATGCACATAAACATTCACTGTTTATAATTTTTAATAATTCGTGTCCTCTACACGCTCCTGCTGCACCAATAATCAGTGCAACCTATAAAAATTAAACGAAACAGCAAATATATAAAAACCTAATGTCAACCAAATTACTCACTTTAACTATTAGAAATATATCATCTGGAACTTCTCTTAAAAATTGGTCAATTTGTTTACCATTTACAACTTTAGATTTTGTTATTCAAGTTGTTTATTCTTTGTAAAAATGCTTTTAATTTTAGATATTGGGATATATCAACATTAACAACTATTACCATTGATTTAACCATGGAATAATTTGCCCATAAAATAGAAGAATGTACAGTTCCGCTTTTTTCGGTGAAATAGGTTAGGAGAACATTTTCGTTGGTGTGATCCTGTACCTTTCATTGTACCACTTCATAAAGTCTTCATAAGCCTTTTTGTACACTTTTTTTACAATTTGTACAATTTATAAAATAGCCGTACTTTACCGCATTGTGTGTAAAAATCAAGTTTTAAAACAAGTAGGTATGAACAACTAAAAATGTGCTTTACATTTTAGGAGGCCAAAAATTGCATTTACCTAGATTGTTAACTAGTTTGAATAAGATTATCTGCACTAATTGTCTGTCAAATATGCAAATAACAAAACATTGAAGTTTTGCAAAAAGCACTGTACCGGGTTATTCACTATAAATTACCCACCCCTTATTAATTAATTAATGTAATATCAATTATTAAACACAACAATTTACTTACTTTGACAATGCTAATTAATGAACTGTGTTATTCTTTGATTAATAACTTAATAACGGCTCAAGATAGAGACAACATATGATATATTTTTGAAATCAGAAAAAGATGATCTCTTCAAAAATGTAATAATAATGTACAGAGCGTTAGATTAAAAAATACATTATACTTTTGTTTTGCCTTATAAACGGTGAGAAACTGAACTATTGATAGCATTTTAAGAAAATTCAGTTAGAACCATACAATTTTCATATATAAATTTTTTTTTCTACGAGCAATAATAACGATAATAAGTGGTGGGTAATTTATATGAATATGATAATGTTGCTACGCTGTTATTAAAGATTACATTTGAATTAAATACTTTATTAAGTGAAAAAAATATTGTTATATCTGTTATACCTTCAAACTTAATTTTTTATTTAACTACAGGGTTCTCCAAATAAAAGGGTTTTAAAGCTTCCATCAAACTAAGAATTGGGAATTTTTGAGTGATTCATATCATAGATTGTCGTAGGACTTCCAGTCACAGAAAAAGTGAGCTTCTTTCTTATTGCAAACTGAACATTCTATTATATTTTTACAAATTCAACTTCATAAAGTGATTTTATGATAAATTTTTTTACGTTTCTTTGTACTATCGACACTTTTTTTCTGGAACTGTACGATTTTTATTTATAAAATAGGAATCTGTTATCCATTTATGTTTCTCATTCTGTAAAACCCTGCTGTCGGGTGACTTTCGGTGTTAGTTTATAAACTCTTGCGAACTTGCAACAGGCAATTCGAGATTGTTATTTTGCCAACACATAGTTGGCTATAATAATGAAGAATTCACTTATGTAACTTTCTTACACATCTGTCAACAGAATTGCATTAATGCAAATGCATTTTTGGGCGTGTTGCGTTAACACTACTCGACACTAGATGTCACAACACTTATTGGTAGAATATGATGTGCTCTCTAGTAGGGAATATAGTCGACAATCCGCATTTGTATAATAGGGAACTGATTCCCAAAAGGACGAAACAGCTGTCAAGTGATTCTCGGTTATAATCTTTTGCGAACTTACAGCAACTGATTTGAGATTGTTATTTGGCTAATACCTTAATGCAAATGCATTTTCGGACGAGTTCCATTAACACGAGTTAACACTAGATGTCGCAACACTTATTGGTTGAATACTTTACATCGTCTTTCCAAATTGATCGAGCAGTTTTTTAATAACCTTGTTTTTGTCTGTATTTGTCTCCGATTTGTTTTAAATGTTTTTTATAAGTTGAAAACGGACTTAGTTACTCACAAACATTCTGCCTTATATGGGTTGAGACATTTTCTAAAATCATTTTCCTTACTACGGAAATCATCAGAGTTTTCTTTCAAATCCAGAAAAGTTTATATGTTGTCAATCCATTGCTGTACACAAACTTATTGAATTAACCTACAATAAAAGAATAACAAAAAAAAATTTTTGTTTTAATATACCGTATACAAGGAGTCTGCCTTAAAAGCTCTAAGTAACACTATGTGACAGTTTTTCAAAAAACACTAATAATAACTGCTGATGTATCTGAATTATAGAGAATTTAATGAGTAGACTGACAAACTTGTAATACAAACGAGAGAGCCAAAAATTAAATCTTTAAATGTAGCTCAAGTAATGTTTTTAATTAAGAAACTAATAATCTCAGATATCAGATCGAAAACAAGAGCTTAAACATTTTGATACCTACACGTGAGATTATAAACTGTGAATATTTTTGAAATGGAAACGACATGACTTTGTATTTGAAAAATGTATAGAGTGAACCATTCTCTATTGACTGCTAAAAATTTCAATTGCTATATCCTCCGGTTCCAAATATATCAGATAAAAAGCAAGAGCTTAAGCATTTTGACAGCTACAAGTGAGATCATCGACTCCAATTTTTTGGACTGAAAACGACATGATTTAGGGATTTTTATTTAAAAATTGTATAGAATGAACCTTTCTCTATCAACTGGTACATTCTCTAATCCCTATCTCCTCCGGTTCCAAATATATCGGATGTAAAACAGGAGCTTAATACTTTTGACAGCCATATATGCTATTGTAGACATTGAACATATTTAGACTGGAAACGACGTCACTTAAAGACTATTCATTTAAAAACTACATAGAATGATCTTTTCTCTATGGACTGGTAAAATCTCAAATCCTTAACTTCTCTGGTTTCGAAGATAGAGAATCCAAAGCAAGAACTTAAGCATTTTGACAGGTACAAGTGAGATCTTCAAATTTGAACATTTTTGGACTTTTAGACTTACGAACTATCTATTCAAAAACTGTATAGAATGAACATTTATCTATCCACTAGTAAAATCTTGAATCCTTATATTCTTCGTTTCCGAACATATCGGAACCTTTATCTATCCACTGGTAAAATCTTGAATCGCTATCTCAAAATTTTCCAAATTTTTATGAAATTAAAAAAGTAAAATTCTATGCGTTGAACTGAAACTCAAGTTATATTATGAATATTAAGCTATTTAGTATGAGTCGATTACATAATTTACATCTGATGAATTATAAACAAGTAAATCGATAAACAAATTCTATATCATTGCAAATTGTTTATAATAAAGTTAATAAAGTTATTGGCGAAAGAATGCATACAAAAATATTTCATCACTGCATTCTAGGTCATAATAAAATCACGACTTAAAACTAAGCATAAACTATTAATTATCATTCATCATAAACATTCGGCGCGTTGTCTGGGTTATGTTAATAAATGCGTATATTTTCTTAAGGCTTATATCCTGCCATCGACATAAAATATTAGAAATATATAATACTTAATACTTTTAGTAGTCGTTGAGTCTTTTTATTTGATGCATATAAATCTGCTATCAACGACGATAAAGCATTACGTTTTGACAAACAATTTCCAAAGCAATCAAATAAAATTGAAACTGAATGTCAACAGTGATCAAATAACACCGCCATAATTATTTACTTTTCACAAAATTACGTAATCATGTCTAATAAACTCTTAGATACTAATTTTTTAATACAAATATTAATAACAAGGAAACAGCATTTAAATTACTACTTACAACATTGATTAATTAATTAATTGAATTGAAAATTCATATGTATAATAAAATAAAACATTTCCAGGTTTACCGCAATTTTTTTTTTTCTGAAAAAATCAACAGGGTGTCCTGATATTCTGTGTGTACATAGAGCTACTGTATATTTCTAGGACTAAAATATGCCGATTTAACCCAAATTACCTTAATCCAAAAGTTGATAGTTTCCAAAATATAGAGCGTCAAAGTTATTTTTTTATTAGTTTTTCTTGGATAATTTCTTAATAGTTGTGAGTTACTCTGGGGATATGAGGATCTTCACCGACATTTAACTAACATTTAAATCTCTATCTGCAGTCTAAAGGTAGACCAAAAAAAAACGGTGAGGGACAAAAATAATGCGTCGGAAATATTGCCGGCGGGTATGTCAGTGGAGCAGGATTCTACCGCAGACAAATCAGAAAATAAAAATGTCATAAAGATGCAGCAGGAAATAATGAAATTCGTCACTGTATGAAGACCCAATAGTATTACGGAATTCACGAATCATTATAACTTTCATCTGCATTAATGATAATGATAATGACATAGCGGCAGAAGATAATGCCAGTGAAATGAGGATTTTTAAGATGTTGCCACCTGTTCAGAACCAAGGTAACAAAAACAATGACGTTTCAGATCTATAAGCTGAAATCCATCCTGATGTGTCTAAACTACGTGCAGCAGGTATTGGGCGGCAACTCCTGCCAAAAATGTTCACTTTAAAGCTATCACTAGAAGAGATTGATTCTTTTTACGAAAAGGGGCCTCTAGTTTAATGGAAAGTAAGCTCTCATTAAGAAATCTTCGTTATGCTAAAGTAAAGTAAAGTTAAACAAAAAAAAAGATTTCATTATAAACATTAATAAGATCGTTAAGAAAAAGATTTAGGTTCAACACTTCGGTATCGAGTTCTGATTCTTCGGAAGGTTAATATATTACTGTAAAATATGCTGAAAGTACACGCGTTGAGAGTTTCTCTCAATGGTTTCTCTGATAAACCAAGCATGATTTGCGAAACTGTTGAAACACTCACTTTGAGTACAAGCCTCTAAGGTTTCTTACAGACTAAAAATGGAAAAGTTTACGTTATTTATTTTGAACAACGATGGTCCGATAGAAATTTTTATGGCCAAAATGGACAACATCGCCACAGTTTCCGGAGAATTGATTTTTATGGGCTTTTAGAACCATCCACGTAGAGTGAGGAAGTACTAGTGAATTGCAATTAAAGTAAACTCTGCTATTTATTCAATAATGAAAGAAAAATAAACCTTAATATGTTTGTCGCTCACATTTGATTTTTGTTTGTTTTAAGAGTTCTATTTTTTTTTTATTACATGTATATTTTGTTTATGATGATTTAATAAATATGTTATAAAGAAAGCTTATTTATTAGTATTAGATGTAATTTTCTTTGTAACTTTCCCACATTTACTAAAGCAGAGCTCCGGTCGCTCCTAATCTCGACCTGTAAATGATCATTTCTCTTCCCCAACACATTAATAAGTAAATAACTTTCATTGCAAGAACGATTTTTGCAATTCTATCCTTAATGACCATGTTTTTTTATCAATTTTTCAAAATCCCAAGCACCTATGCTTGTGACTTGGGGTATGTTAACGGCGTACAAATTTAATTGCTTACTGTGTAAAGGGTGAAAAGGTAATGAGTAATGACTAATAACTAATGAATATGAGACTTTGATATTATTTGGACGTCTGTAGATGTATGGGATGTCCGTGGATCTCCGTGGATATTTGTCGATTTTTGTGGATTTCTTTCTCAAAAAGGGATATCCGATGTACAGAATTTGGCTAGATGTTTACCCCTCGTTAAAACGGCAGTAATAGCTTTTAAGTTCACATTCTCAGGAAAAAAATTATTTGCTCACTTATAAACAGTTTTTAGTAAAAAAAATGACACCCTGTTGTCGATACTGTATCTGTTCAAAGTCCTAATCTAAAAAAATTTTCTCTGAGAACCTACGTATTTTACAGTATAGTTTTAAAAATTAAGACATTTTCGGTTATTATGGAAATGACCGTGTGAACCATGTATATACTTGCTTATGATGATAATTTAAAATACAAACTACATAAGTGTACCAATTACAAATTTAACCTTTACTTATGAAGGGATTTTGAAAATTTGATTACTGTAAATTTTCGAAAAAATCTTTAATATTGAAATTTCATAATGAAATACCGAAAGCAGTGGTCTCTAACGTTTGTCGTTTTAATTTAAAAGCTATTTCCAGAAACTCAGAAGCACAAACCTTATAATAATTTTTTCACAAATAACGGTATTAGGGAAAGTTTTTTCCAAACATCAAAAATGTTTAGCATTTTTTTATAATAATAATACGTTTATTCATTGACAAATTAACAGTGTTTCAAGAGAAAAAAAATTAAACTAAATTTTAATTAATTAAAGGCCATTTACTGTAGCCTTTATAATGTACAATATTGACAGCTACTAGGACGGTTCAATAAGTACCGGTGTTAGAAACAAAAACACTGTTTTTTTAAGTTTTATTATTTTTCAACATAGTCCCATTTTAGAAAGATACACTTCCCCCATTGCTCATTGTCATTTTTTAACCCCTCAAAAAATAGGATTTGTCAAGTTCTCTAAAATACGCCTCTATCTCGGTGATGACTTCCTCGTTTGAGCTAAATTTTTTTTCCGGTGAACTATTTTTTCATGTTAGAGAACAAGAAGAAGTAGCAGGAAACCAAATCGAGTAAATACGGCTGGTGCGGGAGCGATTCATAACGCAATTTGTGCAGTTTGGTGGCGACAACTTCAGATGAATGTGCTGGGCGTTATTGGGGTAAACAAAACCTTTTTTTTACCAAATTCGGCCGTGTCCCCTTCAATTTTTGACAAAGCGGTCCAATAACTCACTGTAGTATTGTCCAGTGATCGTTCTTCTCTTCGTGTCTCAAAAAATCGTCGCCATGACATTTTGGTGCAGATTCATCGGGAGAAGTTTATTATTTTGATTGTTGCTTAGTTTCTGGTGTGTAATTATGAATCAGGTTTCATCAACGGTGACAACTCGACGCAAAAATTCTTCGAATCTCGCTTAAATTGCTCTAAACCCTGCTTCGAAGTTAACAGCTGCTTGTTATCCACCGTGAGCAAACGCGGCACTCATCGGGCCTATATTTTTTCATCGCCAACTTATCATGTAAAATATTCATCGCCGTTCTGGTCGACACACCTACGGCCTTTGCTACTTTCCGCACTTTCGTTTGTCAATCAGCGAAATCATTTCGTGGACCTCATCCAAAACGTATTTTTCGCACACGTTTAAATTTGTTGAACCAGTATCTAACTGTAATCATAGATGGCGACGTGTCCCCATAAACAGCATCCAACTTTGCTTTCATCTCCTCGTATTTTTCGCATCTAAAAACAAAAAGCAAATTATAGAACGACACTGCAGTTTTTCCATCTTAGCGAAAATCACGAAACACGTCTACTCGAATGGCTGTCCAATCCAAACTAACCTATCAATCAGTTTGAAATTTGTATTGGCGTCGTTTGATAGATTGCAGCACAGGATGATAACACCAATTTCTCTCAGGAACGTCCTATGTCTTCCAACGCAGGTACTTATTGATACGCCCTCGTATTATTTACTACTATATTGATTGGTTGATATATGTTGTGTAAGTGAGTGGCATTTCATTTTATTTTCTCCGATAAATAAATCCATTTAAGAGATAGATACATTTAAATTGGATGTAAGTCACGTCTTAAAAAGATTACAAAGAACAACGGGAGAAAGAAAAAAAGTCTAAATACCAATTAACAGTAGAGAAAACTCAAAATATTAGTGCATGTTAGTTTAAGATTAGGAATAAAATTGCATGCAGTGATAAAAATAAGAGCAGCAGAGATTAAAAATCAAGGTTCAAAAAAATCGCGTCACGTTAATTTTCTGAATAGGCAACCCAACATACACAAAGAAGTGCAGAAAGTTGCAGTCAACGTAGATGTGAAAACTTTAAACAAAGATTCAGATGAATACCTCACAGACGAAGGAAAAGAAAAAAGATGTAAACAAACTATTCAGGAGATCGAGGCGAACAGCTAGGACACCGACAAAAGAAGGAGAAAGCAAAGGAATAATGGAAAAGCAACTGGAGGAACTGATGTCACTAATGAAGAACCTGGCGTAGGACGTAAAAGTCGTCAAAAATGAACAGCGAAATAGCAATGAAGAAACAAAGAAGCTACAAGAAGAGATTAGGTGTTTAAGAAAGGAACAAAGGGAATTCAAGGAAGAAATAAAAGAACTAAAGGGAAAAAATAAACAAGCTATGAAGGAGATTGAAGATCTGAAAAAGAAAGTAGAAAGCAAATTAGAGAATGGAGAAAATGGAGGGAGAAAAGAGGAGAAATAACATAGTCATACAAGGACTAAGAGGGTCTTCAACAAACCCAAAAGGAGGAAATCAGAAAGATTTATAGAGAATGGATTGGTGTGTCCCTAAAAGTAGAGATGGTTAGAAAAGTAAGAAAAGACATGTGTCTGGTTGAACTGAATAGTGAAAGTGATAAGAGAATGATAATGCAATGTAAGAATAAGCTACGGAATCTAAGCGAAAAAGTGTATATAAACGACGACCTAACGCAAAATGAAAGAAATATCCAAAATACAATTAGGGGACAAGCAAAGGAAGAAGCAGCAAAAGGAAAAACGGTCAAGGTGGGATACTAGAAGATAATATGCAATCAGGAGTTATGAACTTGGAATGAGAAATCGGGTAAAAGATTTAACAAAACGATCAAGACCAAACAAGAGCAAAAAACTAATAAAGAAAACAGAACAGGAAAAAAAAGGCGACGACAAAGGCAATGGATAAAAGGACAAACAATTACTCATGGTACAGAATAGGAACATGGAATATCAGAAGCTTAAATGGTAAAGAGAAAGAACTAATTCAGGAAATCAAGAGGTATAAAATGGAAGTAGTGGCGATCACAGAGACAAAGAGAAAGGAGTAGGAGCATTAATGATAGAAAATTACGGTTATTATACAGTAAAATAGATGAACAAGAAAGAGCTGAGGCAGGGGTAGGTTAAGCCCGAAGTACCTAAGAAAATTAGTGGAGTGGAAAGCAGTGAGCGGAAGGAAATGAAGTAACAGTTGCAAGATACAATCAAGAGAAGTTGGATGTATAGTAGCATATATGCCAGGAGAAACGGACGCGAAAAAGAAAAGAACAATTCTAGCATAATCTACAAATGCTGTAGACAACTCGACGATAATTCTGGGAGACCTTAACGTAAGAATAAGAAATAAGACTAAAGAGGGACAGGGGGTAATGGGAAGGCACAAAGAGACTACCTGCAATACGAATAGGGAGAAACTAATTAATTTCTGTATACAGAATATGTGAAAACAAAATGTGAAAAAAGAGATAATAAAATGAATATCGAAGAAATGTGGAAAAATTCAGAAAAATCATCTACAACGCAGGAGCAAAGGCCTGCGGGCTAACTATAACTGGAAACAAAAAGAAGAGAACAAGTTGGTGGAGTGAAGAAATCAAAGAAATCATTAAAATAAAACAGAAAACGTGGAAAAACTATTTACAAATTAAGAGCGATAAAGCGTACAAGAGATATAAGGAAGCAAGGATATGGTCAAAATAGCTATTCTATGGAAAAAGATAAAGAGGTGAATTAAAAGCTATTCTATAAGACCCTAAAGACATGAGAAATAAAGGAAGGAAAATCAGGACAAAACACGTTATGGAGAGGGAGGGAAGAACCAATATTTCTAGAATATGTTAGATGGCAAAGAAGTAACCGAGGAGAAAGCGGAAGAAGGAATACAAAAATTGAGAAACTAGAAAAAGAGAAAGAGCGAAAAACAGGTGAACAAAACAAGCAATGTGATTAAGTTAGAAGATATTGAGAAGGCAGTAAGAAAGCTGAGAAATGGCAAAGCTCCAGGGATAGATAGAATAAAATCAGAATTATTAAAGGAAATGGGCGAAAAAGGAATGATGCTATTACATGAAATTATAAATAAAGCATGGTCAACACAAGCAGTATCTAAGGAATGAAAAATTGCGGTGATAGTTCCTATTTTCAAGAAAGGTAATCAAAAGAACTGCGCAAACTGTAGAGGGATATCGCTATTATGCACAACGTGTAAGTATGCGAGATGATCTTGAAAAGAAGGTTAAGAAAGAAAGTGGAAGGAATGTTTCATGAAGCGCAAAGTGGTTTCAGGTTATGATACTGCACTCAAAACCACATATTCACACTAAAAATATAATAGAGAAAATGCTACCGTATAACAAATAAATATATTTATGCTGTGTAGATATGAAAAAAGCTTTTGACAAGGTGGGGAGAAAGAATATGTGGGACATATTGGAGAAAAATGGTACAACAAAGGATCTGACAGAAGCTATAAAGACATTATACAGTAACACAGAGAACATAGTAAAGAAAGATAATTTGGAAACCAAAAATTTTTGGACCACAAAAGGAGTAACGCAGGGTGGAAACTTGAGTTCACTGCTCTTTATCTTTTAGAAATGAAGTATCTTAGAAAAGTAGCTAAAGTCACAATAATGGATAAAACTAAAAACGAAGAGATAAGGAAAAGATTGAATACTGAAAGTGCTAGAAAGATCATTGAGAGAACCCAGTGAAGGTGGTGGGGGCACATGAGAAGACTGAGTGAAGAAAGACAAGTTAGAAAAGTATGGGAGGCAAAACCTATTGGGAAGAGAAAGAAAGGTAGACCAAAGATGACGTGGGACGGAGAGGTGGCGAATATATTGAAGGCAAGAGGAATCTCGTGGAAGCAGACTGAAACAACAGCAAGCGACAGGGTCAGATGAAAATTAATAATAAAATAATGAAGAAAGCAAGCAAGAAAGTGGGAAATAAGTGTGAGTGAAAGGTTGTCTAAGTGTACTTTATTAGTGAGAAGGTGGTAAAATAAAGAAGGACATGGGGAGTAAACAAAGACAGAAACAAAGAAAAATAAAAATAAAATAGACTTGAAACAAGTAATGTAGATTGCAAATAATTGTATACAATATGGAAAGGAGAACTTAACATTTATTTTTAAGTGACTGTAATTGAGATATTTAGGTTAATTTTTGTACACTATTCTCTACACCTAACGGTAGGAGAGATACAGATTATATATGTTAATTACAAATAATTAAAATTTTACTAAATAGTACAATACGTGTACTTAAGAAAAAAAATAGACTGTTAGTATAAAGAATACTAGTTCCAAATTTGATAATTAATTGTAAGGAATGTAAAAATTTCTTTTTATCTAAAATGTTTTTTAATATTTTAAATAATTACAATTTTCTACTATTAT
This sequence comes from Abscondita cerata, assembly GCA_030710515.1. NCBI lineage: Eukaryota > Metazoa > Arthropoda > Insecta > Coleoptera > Lampyridae > Abscondita > Abscondita cerata. The sequence continues at coordinate 230,302 of JALBCR010004375.1, read as the reverse complement.
TTGCCAGTAAGTACTTATTTTTTAAATAAGAAAATAGACAGAAGTCATTTATTTTCTAACTATTAATTAAAAGCAATATTGTACGTAAATGAACGTTTAACGAGTTCTTTTTGTGAGAAGAAATACTTAAGAATTTTTGGGAATATTCTTTTCAAAAATATTTCTTTTATTTAAAAAAAAATTATCGGAATACGGTAATCTCAAGACTTTTCTTTAAGAAATTTTAATTATAGAAATACGGATGAAAATTTTCTAAAATGTGTTGACGTATCGCTCAAAGTTCGTTTAACGATTTTTTGTTTAATAAATAATTAACCACACTTGTGTGAACTGTATTTAAATATACCTGTCGTTATATTAATAGACAAGGAATTTAAAAAATCGGTTACAATTTCACTTTACTTTTTTTTTTAAGTAACGGTTTTGATGTAGAGTTTTTTTCTTTGTGCTTCTTATTCATACTTTAATTGTATGTTCTTGTTTTCTTTATTTATGTTGACCCATTTTTTAATTGAAATTCGGTTGATTTTTTTATTGTCACATACCTATGTACACTTATGTGAATAAAATTGGAGTTTCTTTAATATCGTTGTAATGTCATTTTTCTAAAGTATGTAAAAATTTTTTTTTAAATTGAAAGTAAAAAATCACTAACAATAATATCTACACTAATTTGTGCTTTGATCACCTAATTGACGATAATTCATTGGCTAAAATAGATTTAGACTTTCTAAAGTCCAAGGTAAAATCTGAATTTTTTCGTTGTTCAGTTTTTTATTTAAGTTTTCTCATTGATGAAGCTTTGGATGACGTGAATAGAAATTATACAACCAGTAACAAACTAACCGATTCTCACTGAAAATTATTTACATTCATTCATTTACTGATTACTGAGAACTGAGTGGTTGACTCACTGACTACTGACTAAGGATGAACACAATAATCGTCAGGATACTTTGTAATTTTATTGTGAGTGGAAAAGTACAAAATAGTTTTAAAATAAAAATGGTCTTTTAGCACCCCTTTTATGTGGAGGTAGGAAAGACAAACAACTCCAAAGGCTTACACAAGTATGAGTTAGACCACAATGAGAGGCGAAACGCCATTTATCTGTGATATTATGTGCGAATTCTGTGCATTAAATTGTAAATTGTATAATAATTTTTATGTAATTATTAACTGTAATCTATCACCAAATAGTTGCTTTGATATTTTTCTAGAAGTTCTGAATTATACCGGGTGGCCCACCACATTCGCCTCGGTTTTCTACGTGAAATGAGAAGGATTAGGAAATAATTTTTAGCGCAGTCATATGTGGGTTCTTGAGAAGCATATTACGAAATTATTTTTGAATATACAGAATGGCACAAAATAAAGTACATATCAAAGTTATATTTCCTCTTATGGAACATCCTATATTTTTTATATTTTTTAGATACTGTAAACCAAATAAAGGTAAGAGTCTGTTACACTTCCTATGCCTAAAACTGATCGTTTCTGAGAAATTTTGAGAAATATAAAAATATATAATGTAATTTAAAATTGCTTACACTCTGTAACATGGAACGAGCTGCTCATAATTAAATCTAGTGGTTAGCGAAAAGGTTAAGGTATCCTACCATATAAAAAGTTTTATTTCAAAATTGTACAGAGTTGTAAGAAAAATTGCTCCAAAGTTTGGCACACATTTATTGAATAATTTCTTAAAGTTAAATAAAACACCCCGTATTTAGTGGCTTATTTCGACGCAGAACTAGATTTCCTTTAAAACTATATTAAGCAATGCAGATCTGAATTCATTGACGGATATTATATTGTTTTTATAAGGTTAGGTTTTGCGTATGGGCGTTTATAGTGAACTTGGTAGCATTCAGTTAAGGTAAGTGGTTAGAGAAAAGAATCTGTTATCTAAGCATACTTAGTGTAATTTTTGTTTTTTTGGTATTGGTCACGTTGTAATATAATGGCAGAAGCATGTGACATTCGAAATTTTAATTTAGATCAATATTTTTCATTTATATTAAGATATCATCTTCGTGATAAGCAATAGTCTTCATTCCAATACCATACTAGGGCAATCACTGGAAAATTTTGCTATTTCGAATTTTTGACTATTTTGGAACTTTGAATGTGTATTTCATGGAGGTACATATAAAAATTAAGCATGTATTTTTTCCTTGATAGAATCAATTGTTGCCATGAGGTGGCAACTATTGGTTGAATAATGTGGTAATCACTGGACTACATCTAATTGTCTTTTATTTTCTCACATTGACAGATGGAAAATCGTGTTTTCTTCAATTATTCTGAGGGAGATCTTGCAAAAGCAATATCTGAAGTCAAAAATAAAGGAAAATCTGTCAACTCAACTGCAAAGAAATACAGGATTTCCAGAAAGACTCTGTCAAATAAGGTGTTGGGTAAAACTCCATTAATACGTAAAATGGAACCACCTACCACGCTGAGTTCAGCTGAGGAAAAACTTTTAGTTGATTGGATAATCAAAATATCAAGAGCCGGATTCCTTTTAGTCAAGGATGATATCCTGTATACTGTTCAAAAATCATGAAGAGTAGTGAGAGAGTAATAAATTTATCAATAACAAACCGGGTAAAAATGGTTTGAATTATTCATGAACCGCCACAAAGACCAATTGAGTAAAAGAACATCAGAAACATTAACTAAGGCAGGAGCTTCTATAACAGAAGAACAAATACAGTCATGGTTCCTGGAAGTCGAGCAGTACTTGAAATCAGAAAATTGTTTTTTAGTATTAGAAGATCCTTCGCGAGTCTTTAATTGCGACCAATCAGCGTTTTTATTGTGTCCTAAAAATGGCTATGTTATAGCACCACGATGAAAGAAAAATATTTACGAAGTTTCTAAAGGATCAGAAAAAGAATCTCTTACCGTGTCTATTTGCATAAGTGCCGATGGGAAAGTACCGCCACCATTTTCACTTTTTCCATACAAACGAATGCCAAAGGAAATTATTCAAAATATTCCTAGTCTAGAGTGGGGCGTTGACAAATCTGACACTGGGTGGATGACTAGACAGACATTCTTTGAATATATTGGCAATATATTCAACCCGTGACTTGAGAAGAACAATATCCAGAAACCAGTCATTTTGTTCTTGGATGGGCATAGGTCCCATCTAACAATGCATCTTAGTCAGTTTTGTGAGCAAAACGGAATAATTGTGATAGAACTTTATCCAAATGCCACTCATGTACTACAACCCTGCGATGTAAGTGTTTTTGCCCCATTAAAGCAAAAGTGGAAAATCGTTGTACATGAGTGGAAATTCAAAAATCCTATTGATATAAAACTAGACAAGTCCGCATATCCTAGACTCTTCGACACTGTGCTGAAAAAGTTGACACCAGACACTGTAATAAACGGATTTACCAGATGTGGCGTTTATCCCTGGAATGCTGATGCAGTGGATTACACCAAGTGTATCCCAACACATAAACAAAACACAAATTCTGATGCGACAGACATCAAAAAGAGAAAAATAGCTCTCAGTGTTATAGAATCTTACTTAGAGAAACAGATTTTAGAAAAATTTGGAGAAACATTGAATGTAAATGGACACTGATATGGCGCTGAAAAATATACAGAATTGTATTTCATCTGGCAAGATCTCAGTAGAAAAATTTTTTCTGTGGAGACTAGTGTACCACATATCACAGGCGAAATAAATGAACAATATTCGAATACCGTCAATGTTTCTGAAAATGACAGGATTGTGGATCAAGCAAATGAAATAGCAAAAAGTTCACAATTTTCAAATGAAGCTATCTGCAAAGATTTCCTAGTACACATTGAGAATGAAGAAGATGAAGAAAATATATCTGTATTAGAAACAACAAACAAGTCCCCAAAAAGAACAGGAAAATTATCACACGAAAACGTTTCTTCGTTGGAAGAATTAAGAACACCTCCGTTTCACATTTCTCACGACCTGTGACACCATGTCAGAACAAAACAAATATGAATATACTAGAGGTTCATTTGACGCCCCCTTTAAATGCCTTATCAAGAAAAGTTCTATTGATGTCACCTTCAACCGATGAGACTTCAAACTCTAGCGTTGGTTCGCCATTTAAAAAAGCACTTTACTGGCCTGAACTCAGTACTAGCAATCCTACTAAACGTAAACGCAACACTGAAAGAACACTGTCGTAGTTACATCTAAAGAGTGGCTTAAATATTTCAAAAAGAAGGAACAAATAAAGACTGACAAGGAAAGAGAAAAAGAGGACAGACGCAAGAAACGCGAGGTGCAAAGAAAACAAAAACTGCAACATAAGAAATTGAATTGTTCCAATAAAGTTGTAGAAGAAATAAGCTCTAAAGAATCAAATGGCTCTATACCGTATGAAGATAGTTTGGATGGAATTTTAGTTGATGGTGAAGAGGCGGAAAATGGTCAAAATGATACCACAGTAGAAAATGAAAACTATTACGCTGCTTACTAGATGAGCAATTCTTCATCGGTAAAGTGATTACTGTGAACAAGAATAAAGCGAAAATAAAATTTCTGAAAAAAAATGTGGAAAATAATTTTGTATGGCTAAAGAACAGCGATGTAGATACCATTGATATCAAGTTCATTTCTTATGGACCCATTTTTCTACAGGGGAATGAACCTTTCTCAATTGATAAGTTAATTCTAAGGAAGATCAACAGTTCTTACAGATTATACAAACAAAAAATTGTAAGATTGTTAACTTCCAAATAAAAGGATACTTCGGAAAATTATGTTAATTTTTTCCATTGGCACTACTAGATTTGTACGTGGCAATTTCTAGAAAATATCGACAATCACTGGTGATTTGTGTGAGTTTTGAAATTTGATTTTTTTACAATGAATTTTTTGACTTAATGTATTTCTGAATGTACTTTCAACAAATATGAAGTTTGAGTTGTGCTAGAAAAAATTGCGCAAATAAGCTGAGAAATAAGTGTATTATGACAGAATTTAAACTGGCAATTACTAATACCTATCCTCTGTATGTATTTTGTATATTAAAAATAATTTTGGAATATGCTCCTCAAAAACCCACATATGACAGAGCTAAAATTATTTTCAAACCTTTTTATTTCTTGTAGAAAATTGTTATGACAATAATTCTAAAACTAAATCGTCCACTATTTTGTTCTAGTAAGCTGATAAATCTCTTAAGCAAACGCTTGAATGACAAAACATCATCTGGACTAGATGAAGTTGCTAACTTTCTAATTAAACAAATGCTACCGAAAATTATTGACCAATTAGTATTTCTAATAAATTTATATTTCTTAAACGGGCAATTTTCATCCAGGTTGAAAATAGGTAAAATGATACCTGCACCCATAAAAGGGGAATCATTCAACTATAATATTTATAGACTAATTACTATATGTAGCACTTTTTCAAGAATATTTGAGTACTGTTTCTTAGATCGTATAACAAATTTTGTCTAAAAATTTGCCATTAAGTGATAACCAACACGGTTATCAATCGGGTCTTTCTACTTTTACCTCTATGATAGAGCTACATATTGTAAAAATTATTAAAGCAATTAAGCATGGTGAATGTCCAGTAACAATTTTCTGCAACCTTTCCAACCCATTCTATTGGGTGGACCATTTGCTCTAAAGCAAGTTCTGTATAAAAATCGAATTAGAGAATTATCTCTACGTTGGGTGGATTCCTTTTGAGAAACTGGAAGCAATATGTATCTATAAAACATGTTAAAGATAACATACACATTACAGTACATTCAGACACCTTGATTGTAAACATAGGAGTGCTACAAGGATGAGTACTGGCGCTTTTCCTATTTGTGCTATTTCTTAACAATCTAAAACTTGTACATTTAAAAGCCTCAATGGTCTTCTACTCTGATGATAACATAGTATATACACTGTGTCCAATTTAAGTTGGTACACATATGGAAAACTTTTTATTCTTAGTTTTATGAAAAAATGATTCTTTATAAAAGTTGTGCATAGTCTAAAATTTAAAATATAATTATCAGATATCAAATATTTTGATTATATACAAGGTTTGTCAAAAATATGAATTTTACTCAAGAGTAAAGTACCTTTATTTTTAAGAATATTGAAAATTGTTATTAAAAAAGTTAATCACAATAGAAAACTAATGTCAGATATCTAATATTATCTATCTGCATTTTTCAACATATGGTTTTATTTTTGGATATGGTACAGTCTAAAGCGCCAATAGCTGTTGGAAATTGGTGCTATCTAGTCAAGATTCTTTTGCGGTATTTAGGTCTTCAACTTAGATGGAAAATGATCCATATGTTAGTTTTCCAATCATGGCTGTGTAGATTTTGCACAACTTTTTTTATTTTGATATGCGTAGAGTCTAAAACACCAATAGCTTTTAGAAATTAGTACTCGTATACTCAAAATTCCTTTGCAGCATTTAGGTCTCCAACTTGAGAAGGAAAAATGGTCCATATGTTGGTTTTTTGCACAATTTGTCAGTTTCATATGTCACCATGTTACACACAGTAGATTCACTCACGCCGATGTCCCCGGCAACACCAGTTTGAAGCCCTGAATGCAATTGCTTAAACTCGCACCACGAACTTCAAAGTTTACAAAAAGAGTTTTGTTTAATTTCTACCGCGTATGTAGAAAAACTACAATACACTTACTTAGATCAGATATATATATCTTAAAAAATCTTTATTTTGGTGTTTGGGTCTAAATCCTCTAGTATCCTCAGTCTCGTCTAAAAAGTGGTCTGCTAACCACTGAACATTGTATGGTCGAAATCGAAATAATTTAACAAAATCTTGATTTTGAGAATTTTGTCGACGTTTTTAGTACATTTTGATATTACGTACCGGAAAGAAATCTTCAAATTTTTGAATTTACAATTTATGTCAGCGCATTAGCAAGCGTCAAAGGAGACTTTAAAAGTTTTTTAAAGATTTGCTTATGTAGCATTTGCTGAGTAAACTGAAAGTAAAAGCAAATCCTTATTTTTATTAATTCCACCCATTATAGTGAGTTGGTATCAAAACTCAATTCATTAACATTTCTGTTCAGGAATTTAAGATCTGTTTTCAGGCAACGGCAGCTAATCATGGTCTACCATACGGTTATTGAATCTAGACTGTCTTTCTAGGCTTAGAAACGTGTGATAAAATGTATTACGGGCGTTCCCCTTTCACATACTTAGAGAAACATCTTTATAGTATATAGCATTTTACCCTTTCCATGTTTGGTGATTCTTGAGGGGGCTATAATCATAACGGCCACTGATCATAACGGCGATCCCGGTTTTTGCTATTTCATAACGGCCACCTTGATCACAACGGCCACTAATAATATTCGATCATAACGACCAACTTGTTCACAATGACCACTCTTTCAGTTGGATCATAACGGCCACATTAATCACAATGTCCAACTTTACAAGTTCATCATAAAGACCAACGTGATCATAACGCCCACTCGTGCTCATTATCATAACGGCCACCTTGGTCACAACGCCCACTGAGCCAGTAGTGGAAAACGTCATTCGACAATGATCATAACGACCGGCCACTTTAGAAGTTGATCACCAACGCCAGTTGACAAATGCCCAACAGCGATAATCTTGCTGGATCATGATATAAAGACCACCTTGATCACGACGCTAATTGCAGTTCCGCCAAGACATTGTAATCCCTAAGGAATCCAATCTGGGAGATACAAAAGTATAACTGTACTTACTTAACTCCAATTTCAAAATTACCCCCATTTTTAAATTTCAATCTTGTACTGTACCGGGTGTCCCAAACTGATTTGATCATCCTATAACGTAATAATGAATAAATATATTTAAATAAAACAAAAACTATCCTTTATAGCTGCTAATGTACGTTAATATTGGCTGTTAAAATTACTCCTACTTTAACTACCTTTAAAGAGACAACCCCTCCCTTAAAATTTTAAATAGCATTCCCTATATTTTTTATACATTTTGGTGCATGTTATGTCTACGACTATGAAAATTTTTACAGAATCAAAATCGGTCACTAATTAAGGAACAAAAAAAGACTTTTTTTATCGCAAATTTAGCACCAGAAATTAAGTGGCCAGATCATTCCCCAGATTTATCACCTTTAGATTATTTCGTCTGGATTAATTACGTAAATTAGTTATATTAGGTGTAGTAGACCTATAGAAACTGTTTCATTTTTATTGCTGAACACCCAGTACTTGCATACAAGATGTTCAAGAGGTACATTGAATATATAAGTTCCTATACCAGATATTTTATAAACGTTAACTAAATTTGACTCAATTGGTTTATCAAAGTAATTTTGTTGGACGTTAAAATTCTAACTTTCAAATTTTTTCAAATTCATGATCTCCGCTGGTTTAATCATAACAAAACTTTTTTTGTTAGTTTTGGATTTTATTAATCAGTGGTGTACCTTTCACTAGGCAGGGATTAAATATGTTTGGACATTAAATAATTAATAAAAGAATTGAATTAGCCTCTTATAAATTTAATCGCATTCTTAAAAAAATGTCTTTAAAGAAATAAACTATACAATTAAATTTGAGGATAAAATGCACTAAAACTGTAAACTAAAAATCATTGAATGAGTACTTTTGAAGCCGGTACTGAACATAACTATTCGAATTAAAACCAAACTGTAATGGTGTAAACTATTACGTATTACAATGATATTACGTAACGTACAAAATTAATTCAAAACCGTAATTTTTTTAATGAAAATTTAATTTAAGTGAAATGTGTATCTTACGACATCTCGTGTAATAGGGACACGTATAAACAGTGCAAACTAAGTAATGCGAACAGACAACTGTAAAGACAATTGAGTGTTTAAATACAAATTGTTATCTAAGCGATAACTTAGAATGCATAATACACTCGTGTCGATAAAGCCAAGTATTTTTGTACAGTAGCATACACACACAAAAGAACACCTGATGCACATTTCGCTCTTATTATGAGGTCATCAGGGTGTATACTTAAGTGAGGTATACTTGGCTTTATCGACACAAGTGTGTTATGCATTCTAAGTTATTGTTTAGGCAACGATTTTCATTTAAACATTTAATCGTCGTTACAGTTATCTGTTGGCATTACGTAGTTTGTACTGTAAATTACTTATTTCTATAAACACTTACTAGTTTTCTGCCGGAATTGAAAGTTGAAAATCGTCTTCACTTCAAACACTATAAACTTTTTGGTCTACACAACTAAATAGAAGAAATGCGAAACACGCATCATAATCATTCAAAGGTTGCAGAAAATTATGCGAAATGCTCTTTGGTTATGCGTAAATGCACGTAGCACGTAGCTTCAGCAAAAATGTCTTCATTACATGGTCCGTTTATTGCTGTATTAGCAGAATTTCATTACAATATCGATTTTTATTGAAATCTTTCAAAGGTAAAAAAGATATAAATTACTGGATGATTTATTGATTTCTGAGTGTCCTCAATAATTATGTTGTTTAAAGTTGAGTCGCCGCTTTCTATAAAGATATATAGGTATTGTGTACCTTTATTTTTAATTTATAGTTAGGTAATTCAATTAAAACAAAATAATCAAAGTATTTAAGACAATAACAATCCATATTTTTACTTTAACTTTGTGACAATAATGGCTCAGTACTCAGAAACAAATATTGTTATGTAGCAATATACCGTGTGTCTCTGGCAAGACGCAACATAGAAATTTCACTATAGGAAAAAATTGAATTGATCCACTAAGGCTATGAAATTTTCGTATTGACGTATACATTACAATTAATTGTTATTACGTTTTCCTTATTCTAATATCCCCTAATTTAATTTTTTTAAAAATACGTGTGTATACAATCCCTGAGAAAAGTTTAAATGATTAAGTAGGTAAACAGAGGTAAAAGCTATAGAAACACTTCTGCTTTGTTTGTTGCACTTTTTCGCATCGGCCAATTCCAAATAGCAGTACACTGATGAGAGTAGTGCGACTGTTTGAAGTAACTGGCAGTATACACAAGTATACGAAGTAGGTTCAACAAAACTAGAACATGGACAATGCCAACAATAAATAAATCGATGTACTGGGTGCTGAGCAACTTAACGGTAATATTAGTATTCGACAACTAAGTATCGACTGTGGTGTAAATAAGTGTCGAGTTCAAAAAATTGTAAAAAGCATAAATCGTTGCTGACAAATGACAAGAATTTTGTGAAACATTAATGGAGATATGCAGTAATGATATGAATTTTGTTAATATTTGCTTCACTGATGAATGTTCGTTCAATCTCAATCAAGTTTCTGGTATCAGCATGATGGGTGTCCAGCACACAATGCAAATCAAATAAAACAACTTTAAATGAAGCACTTTCTAGAATCTAGATTGGAAGAGGTGGGAAAGTTACTTTTCACCAAGATTACCAGCATTGTCACCCAAAAACTTATTTTTATGGCCTTACATATTTTGAAGGTTTACACCGACAGACCCCACAACACAATTGAGTATTTAAAAGATAAAATTATGGAAGTTTGCTTCAGTATACCAGCAAATATGATTGCTAATTTTATGACCGATTGGGAGTACTGATTAGCAGTAAATGGATAGCATTTTGAACAGTTGTTCTAAGCTAACAAGCACTTTGCATGTAATCCACAAACAATATCCTATTCAGGACCATTAACACATTTATAGAAAAAAGAATTTTTAATGCGATGCAATTAAAACTTAAAACAACAATCACTTTTAATAAAAAACGTATTTGATAACATTTCTTACAATTGTTCTTGGATGGTTTAAAATAACAAACTTGTTATTTTTTTTTTTTTTTTTGACTCCTGGATTCTACTAGAACCTGAAATAGAAAGTCAAAAGAGAAATAGCAAATTAAATAATTTAAAGTACCTTTTTCGCTCTCATTGTTCATAAACAAAAACCTTAATCGGACTTCTTCTAAATATCATCATAGGTTTCAAATAATTGTTTACGATCAAGAAGCTAAAAATGTATAACACTGCCAAATTCTGGGTTATACTTTACTTCGCTGATTCCGAATAAAGTCTTAGAACACCAATTTCTGTTTATCTGTAGAGACCTGTAGGTAGAGACCAACTACTCGATCCACACTAATCGAAATATCTATCTTACCCTTAATACTAACTGTATTGACTTAAAATAAACTTTTAGCTTTAGAATACCTGCATATTCTTGCAAGATGCAAATATTATGTCTAATAGTTTATACGCAGGTCTACAATACAAGAAAACAAACGACTCATTTAACCTCAAATTCAATAAAAATAGGTTTTATGCAAAAGTATTTGATTATGCTTACTTCAATAGCTATTATAAAATGTGAAAGCAACTGAACATTGATTAGAATTTTGTAAAATCACAATACTTATTTTTTACAAACTTAAAGAATAATATTTACATTTCAAGGAAGATTAGACATTTGCTCTCTCTTTTTAACTTCTACAAAATCCCGTAACGTATAGGATATACAACAATCCGAAATTTTCATAGCAATAGTAGCTCAAATCAAATTTTTTCTGTAGTAAAAATTCTATGTTGCGCCTGGCCAGAGACAAACGGTATATGCAAAATTGTACTGCAATGTTTTTCAAACTTTGCGACATAAATGGCTTTATATGGGAAAGACAATATTGTTCTTCTAATATTCAACCATGATTGCATTAAAATTGTTTAATATTGCTAATATTGTTCTAATTATGCAATATTGGTCAAATACGGTCCCACTGATAAACCAATATTTGTGCTACCTTGAATTGTATGTCAAAGAAGTTAATAAATATTATTATTATTATTATTGATATGTTCAAAAGTAAAAGTTCTTGATAAACAAAATTACTAAACACGCATCGAGAAATGAGCGATGTGATAATTAAATCAGATCATATAATTAGTATTTAATTGAACCTAAAAAAAATTGTTTTGCATACAAATGATTTGTCGAAGTATATGTGTGTTAGTTTTTTTGTTATTATTTCAAAAACATATTAACTTTGATCATTAGTCGAAAATATCATTACTCTATACAAAAAGAAATAACTATTTAAACTATTATACAAATTAAAAATTGTACTTTCTCTCAAGAATAACATTAATGATGCAAGTGAACGTGAGACAGATGTAATTTTGATGTATTTTTTTATTACATTCGCCATTAATTGACTGTAGTCAAGTTAATAAATTATGTCACCATAATTTACATACCTATTTTATTATTTCAAACATTATCCTAGTTTAATTGAGACAAATTTAAAGTTACTTATTTTATTTATTGTAATACACGTAAGGTATACTTAACAAGACCTTAAACTGAATACACATTAGAGATTATCTCAAAGAATCTGATTAACGATTTTTCTATGATAATTAGGAAACCCTAAAGCATTCTTAATTAGTTGGACGTAGACGACACCTGAGAAATACCATAATTCATTATATTTTCCATTGTTGAAATTTTCAAATATTTGTTTTGTTAAGTAATTGTTGGTATTGTTGCTTTTGTCTGTGAAATGTTTAGGAGTTCCAGATAAGATATTTTGAAAGACGCCGAAATATTGTTATAAGAAGTACGTTTGTTACTTTGAAGTAAAAAGTTGTGGATCAGGCCTTATGACGTCATTACGTCACCTGTTGTAGGCAGGAGTACATTAATTAAATTTTCATGTAAACTGACTCTCTTCATCTTTACTTTCGATTTATTTCACTCGTATCCGTGCTTTTCTTTATCATTACAGCATCTGCATTAATAAGGTTTTATCGTAGATGTATACTGTGGGTTTATGTTTATCATTTGATTATGCGTAAGTGACAAAACAACTTTTTAACGTACAATTATTATTTACTGCAAGTAGGTAAATATGTTTTGAAATACATAAACTTTTATTTATGCGTCACGACAAAGAACACCAACAAATTTGATTAGGGTTAAAGACAATCAAAAATAAATATTCATGAAGAAAACGAGTCATAGGGAACGAGTGTGGGACATAAGACAGGAGCAATCATTATGGTAATGTTAAGATGATATCAGTAGGAATTTGCAGTTACTCTGACTACCGATCTTATCCGTAATCTTACTTATAGTTCAACAACATTTGTATAAGCTTCTTAGTTTGAAAATATTTTTACAAAATAATTAATCACGGGAAGAAGTTATTTTAATTTACAATTAACCTAGATACAACGGATTTAATTTAACATAGCTAACACAAATTATTCGACATAATTTTTTCAGAACATTCCAACATTTTAATTTTAATTTAGTAGCCAAAAGATAAGAGAATATGATATATAATTATCTATTAAATTTTCATTTTTAAATCCTTTTCCCACGGTTTTGAATCAAATTTTAGATTAAGCCGAAAATATCCTTCTTGCATTTTATAACAATTTTGTAGTTTTTAGAGTGATGTTTTATAGAATTATTGTAAATGATTTTAAGTTAATTTTCAAAGAAATGGTAAATAAAATTTGATGGGCAAAGCCGTATATTGAACTTGACACGACATCTATCGTGAAATTCTCTAATCATGTTCGCGCTACAAATGAGTAAAAAGAATTTGATAAAATAATGTGCGGTAAATTCATCAAATTTAAACTTCAACAAAAGTGTTTATATTGATTTTAAGCAATCTAATCCATCATCAATTTTTTCTGTTATTATTCCCGATTATCATTGACAAAATTAAAGAATTAAATAGATATTATAGGCATAAGTAGATAATTAATCTTTTAAAAAAAATTACATTCGCTAAAAGTTGTTTGTTTTCATTATTATTCTATTGATATTCAGAAGACAAACAAATCTAAAACAGTTAAAGTTTAACAATTTTATCAGAAAATGGTGATTTTGCATATGGACAACTTTTATGTTACAATTGGACAAAATAATCGGAGAATCGAAAAAAATACAAATACGTACAATTATTTTAATTTCCTGGGTGGCACAATGTATAAATTTGTTGGCCGTCAACATAACCCTAAAGTATATGACTACGTCCGTATGTCAGTATGTAAATGTCACTTTTCAAATGTCCCGCAAATCCTTCACATCCGCAAATACTGCATCGGACGATTTGCATTTTTATCTCGAATGTCGAGATAAACAAAATTCATTCTTATGTCAAATAAAAACGTTTTGGGCTCCTCCATATGTGCTCGAAGAGGGAACCACAGTGGCAATTCATTCGCTACTTGAAAACTAAAGATGAAAAAAACATAAATATTTTATGAATTGGTGCGGCAAGCGAAACATTAAACTTCTATTTTATCCATGTTTGGTCTCCGAATAATTTAATATTCACCTCGGTAAAGGTGGCTTTTTGGCTCGTAGTTTGCTCGTTTCAGCCTCGGCCAAATAGTGCACTTTTACGTCCTCGGTAAATGAATAAGATTCTGATTTTAATTTGTACAAGTTAACATTTGGTTTGGCTAAAAGATAGCAGATCAATGTGTTAAAAAAATAGTTTTGCAGAACTTTTGAGATTTTGAACATGAAACACTTAAGTCTAACATGTCCTAGGTTTTGATTTTTAATTTGCCAAGATTTTTTTTTAACATACAATTCTGCCAAGACAGTATATCAATAAAATTGACCCAAAAGAAAGAGTTTTGCGAGGTGCTTGCTGTGATGGTAAACATGAAGGCACTTAAGTAACATTTAAATCTATAGATGTGTTAAAGTTCAACTTTTCTGTGTTGTCTAGGGTGGTTTACTAACATTGGTTTGCCTAAAAATTGCAGATCAACTAAGTCAAGTAGAAAAAAGTATTTCGGAGTGCTTCTAAGGTAATGAAAGTAAATCATTTAAATGCATTTAAATTTATGAAAATGTTTAAGTTCATAGTTATCTACAGATGGGTTTCTAACAGTTGGTCTAACAAAGATTAGCAGACTAGTTAGTGATTTAGAAAAAAAAAGTTTTTGAGATGCTTCTGAAATCGAGAACATGAAGTACCCAAAAATATCCTTTAAGATACTAGTGTTAGACATTGATTAATCCAAACTCAATCATTGTTTAGAATGCTTGGTCTGCTAACGTTTTTGGGATAGATAGATCAGTGAATATCTGAAGAACTACTGCAGCAGTGTTAAATCGTGATTGTATGTAGCCAATTAACAGTTAATGGGCTCTTAATTTCCTAATGTACAAAATGTTTAGAATCTGCCTCAAGTAGTCTGCTAACTATCAAGGACGTCTTATAAATAACTAAATTAAATTTAAGATTGTGATAAGCTAGATAAAAGTTTAACATTTTCACATTTTTTGAAATTATGGAAAGCATTTTTCTGCTTTAAAAATCATTTTAAAAAACGTTACGAAATGGAAAATTGACGAACTTGGTAACTTAAACTAAACCACTGGTTTCCGAAATTGAGAAGGAAATAAAATTTGACAAAAGAAATGTGTTTTGGTATCGAAGAAGAACAAAGTGACAAAATAAACAAAACGAAATAAAGTCCTTTAATTGCATTTATCACAAATGTACATAAACACCAGAGCAAGACTCATGCACCTATGTATGGCATTCCGAACTAGTGGTGACAATGAAATCCGGTAAATATAAAAATGAATTAGAGAAAAAGAATAAAAACAAAGTTATATCTGTGAAAAAGAATAAATGCTTTTGAGAATAATATAAAAAGTAACTAAAAGGAAAACGTGTCAATGGAGCAGAAGTCAAACCGAAAAGTTTAAAAACCACGTGGTTGGCTCTTATTGGGAGAGAGTATCGGTTGCTCAAATAAAACTATAAGTTCTTATTCCACCAAAACGCCTGGTTGCCTTTGTCAAGGTGTTAAAAAAATTAGTTTCTGAAGAGCACGTTCATTAATCGACACAAAGATACTGGGTATATTAACACCGTAGAGTGTAATAAAATGTATACCTAGGTAATTAATTTAATTTCTAGCAAAATATTGTCATTAAAAATTGTGTTGCAGGTATAATTATTAAAATATATATATAAATAATTCAAAAACGTACTAAAATCGTCAAGGTACATTAGTTTCATTTAGCAACCGATGCTCTCTCCTAAAAAGGCTCACTACGTGGATTTAGATAACCAAGAAAAAGTCTAGTCTATCAATAGTTATAGATATAAATTACGATCATTGTTTTATTTGTGATGAAAGAATATCAGAAGACATGATTCAGTGTTCGGAATAGTGGTGGCAGAAACTGTCAAAAAGAAAACCGTTTAATCGGTTTTACAAAAAGACGGTTTATCGATAAACCGGTTCAACCAACCGAGTTGTTTAATCTATTCAACAAACCATGGTTTCTAAACCAGTTCAACAAACTGCAGTTTTTAAACCGGTTTAACGGCGGTTTTTAATCAAGTTAAAACTGGTTTGTTGAACTGGTTTAAAACGGTGGTTTTTGAACCAGTTTAAAGACCGTGGTTTGTTAAAACCAGTATCCACTCAGCCCTTTCTGTCTAAATGGTCAAAATACTCCATTTGTGACAGCAATCACATCTTCCATCGACTCGTACTTCTTTCTTGCTTAATTTTTTTTCAAGTTTGGAAATAAATTAAAGACCGACGGGGCTAAATCAGGCGAGTAAGAAGCATGGGGTACCAACTCAAACCGTAACTATTTTTGCCAAAGTAATAACCGATTTGTGGCAGAGTGCATTATCTTAGTGAACCCAGAGTTTTTTCTTTGCTAATCCGGGCGTTTTTCTTATATCTTGCCTTTTAGCATAACAAGTAGGGTTGCGTACTATGCTTCGTTAATTGTTTTACCCGATTAAAATAATTCACAAAAAATGATGCCTTTGGCATCCTTAAAACTGATGCCAAAACTTTCTCCGGCAGACAAAACTGTTTTGGCATTTTTAGAGCAGTTTCTCTATTAACAGTTCACTGTTTCTGATTGCTGCTTAGTTTCTAGTGTATAGTGGTGAATCTACGTCTCATCCATTGGAGCAAATCGTCGCAGAAAATCTACTGTATTGCGTTTAGCCCTTTCAGCCCCACTTTTTTTACTTCAACAAACGGAATTAAAATATGATTTCTGAGATTTTTTGTATATAATTAGGTTAATTCTAAGGGTTTGCAATACTTTCTTTGTTTATTATTGACATTGACAGGGTGGGACATATATGTCCTATTGGTATAAGTGTTTTTCAAAGTCATTTATTTCATAATAATTTATGTACTTATGTATGAAATGGCGTAAAACATGTTCTGCAAAGTAGCAATTGGCACATCCTGCACAATATTGTGGTTCGTTTTTCTATTTTGTTGATACATCTTCTGTTGGAAGCGTCAACGAGTTCCATCCTCAACTGGCAACAATCACCCATTTACTATGCTTTATGACTTTTTGAAAGCTTCCTGTAGATTTATTTCTTTATGTGAACTTTAGAAGCAGCCTTCCTAAATTGTACCACTTTTTCAGCGCCAGTATTAGAAAGTCAAGAAAGACTTTTTGTCGATGAAGGTCGTTATATTATTATCCATTGCTTACAGTAGCGACCATTACCAGCATAAAAGACATTTTTACCATTTTCCCGCATATTTCTCCTGTTTGTCATAACAGTTTCTTACACATAGAAAAGCGAATTTTTTCATGAGCTTTACTGACGTAGCGATCTGTCAAAGCACAAATACGTCTTCAGATTTTATTGTATTGCTTTATTATACACCACCTTTCACCAATCTTTCCATCAGTTGGTTCGAAGTCTTTCTTCCAGTATAAATATTCATGTCATAGGCGTACCCAGTCAAAGAATCACTTCTAACTCATATTTTTATTCCTTGTTTCACAGGCTTCATTGGCATGTGTATTGTTTCAAACCAGAACGGCCTTTGAATTTTACCAGAATCATATCTGCATTTTTTGAAAGTATACTTCAAGCAGTTTATAAACTTGTCCACATAATAGGTTTTAAATCAGAATGTTTTTGGTTCATTGGAAATGGCTAATTTAAAAAGTAATACGTAAATCTATTTCTAGAAATACTATATTTTATTATTGTGTTACCAACGGTTTTATCGTTCTACCTCAATAGTAAGTCGAAGAGGCAGCACCACAACTCATAACAAGTGAGCAACTCAAACTATTACAATCATCAGTTTTAATAATTTTAGTTTTATTTCATATTAGTCTCTTAATACTGCAATCATAAATAAATATAAACTGCAGAAACATTTTTTTGAAGAGAGATCTATTGGTTTCATTGAATTTTTACTTTGTTTATCTCACAGGTGTTCATAGAAGGAATCTAGAATCTTTGAAGAAAATTAGTGGTTAGAGTAGCATATTATGTTTTCTCCCTCTTTCTTTTCATTGTTTCGAATCTGATTAATGTCGGCACCCGTGTCTTAAGATCTTCGACTTCGATGTCAATGTTGCTGTTGTCTTGTTGATCATCATCTGAGTTGGAAGGTGTTTTGTTCTGTTTTCCCCTTTCTTTCTATTGTTTCCTTTGACCTTGATTTTACTGTCGGCACCCGTGTCTTTAATAGATCTTTGACTCGATGTCAATGTTGTCATTGTTCAAGATCATCATCTGAGTTGAAGGTGTTTCTCTTGTTCTATCAAAATGCATCAATTTCTGGTGACATCATTGTCTCAAAAGAACAATTCATGAAAAAATCAGGAATATTTTAACAGCAAAATACTATACTATTTTAGAAATGCTATATAACTAATATAATGTAAAGATATACCTGTTCAAAAATCAATGATAATAAACAAAACAGGGCAATCGTAGCACGTGTGAAAATTTATAACGAACTGACCGCCTAAACTTGCAGCCCCCGGTCAACACCCTTGTTGCCGATATTGTAATTTATTTTAATTGTTTTGCACGAAGAATACCGCTAGAGCGAAATAGCGTTGAACGGTTCACCGGAACTATATAATGTGATTATATGTATCCGAGTGTTGCCTGATCCAGCAATATGAGTTAGCTTTTGCTTAAGTGTGAGCAGTCGCGCTAAACAATTCTATCTTATCTCTAAACTGAAAGTTAGATATAATATATTAAAACGCCCATTGTGCATGCAGCTATTCCATCACTTTCAATCAGCCGTCATTCAACACAACTTTATGGACTTTTTAAACAATTTCGTGTAGTGGCTATTTTTGTCTTTCTGAAGCGCATCTTCTGTGCTCTCGCACCACGTTTCAGTCCGCGGTCCAGTTTTAATCGTGGAGCAATGAAGGCAAAGATCTCACGCAATGTGCCATCTAACGTTTTAATTTTTTCCAGATAACGTAATACAGTAAATATTTTATAACTGGCACGAATTACAACCGTCTATTTGTTGCAACTATTAAAAATCTTATCAACTTTGACAGCATGTTAAATGAATATTATTTGACAGAAATTCTTCATTTACATAACTCTTTGTTTCCATATTCCTGTAGATTAAAACAGACCATGAGTAAGACCAATTATATGTTAGATGAAATCACTGGCACTGTATATGTGAACTACGAGAATTAAACTGTAGCGTACTATTTTAATTTTATCTGAAATTTCTTGGATTATTTGAAATTATTGTGTGATATTACTGCTGTTAATGTGAAGATTTCAAAACAAGAAGAAGGAAATAAGCAATGAAGAACAAATATAAACTGTTGATGTCTCCAGACCATATGCCAACGAATTCGATCGTTTAATAAGGTTTTAACAGGTTTGCAAATTGAGGCTGGAAATTCGTTGCCGTTACATTTTTAAAGATTATGCTGAATTGTGATCCCATTGTTTGCAAAACGGCTGGCGGGTAACTAAATTAATCCGCCTGAAGATTTTTGGCCTTCCTTCACGCTTTATGGTCAAGTTCAGAAATCAATGGCCCTTTGAAGCGACGGACAGTAATTTATGCAAGTACTTTTACTTATACAGCATCTCTTAAACTTTATTGAGTTCCTCGATGCGGTCCAGAAACTGCTTTCTAATATGAATGAAAGAAGAAATGTAACGCTTCCCACAAAAACGAAAATATGTCAGACAGATAAACGAAACAATATTACGCCATTAAAACATCCTAATTTAACTGATTGGGGTTAGCCGAGAGTTTTCAATTTATCCTAGTATATGTTTAATGGCGAGATAATCAATAGTTTAAAATGTTTTCGTCTACTTCTTTTTTATCGTTTGATATACAGATTTGAATAAAAATGAAGTATAAGACATAATGTATTACTATCTCTGAGAAATTAACAACAATTACCCTAACCAGGGATTTAAAATCCTGACCGTAACAATTTTTCAACTTTGAACTGTTTTGATGAACTGCATTTTGCTTAAATATCAACTTTGTGCTGTTTCTGTCTGATTTTCTGTGTATATGAGTATCCGGTGCCTAAATCAACAAATACGCTTTTTTCGGTTTATACACCCAGAAATTTATCCAACTTGGTACAGTTAGATAAAAAGAAGTAGATACTTTCCTGGAACTCTTAGATCTGTTTTTAAATAAAATGTTTATAGTTTTATCATTTACTTCGTACAGTTACGTATTGCTACATTTTTTCACATTTCCGTAAATAACTTTAAAGTTTTAAAGATACACCAAACCAAATTTGTCAGTTAAACTTAAAGTTTTGTAAGAGGAATTCAAAAATTCCAACACCAAGTTTTATTACCAATACTTCCTGAGATATCACATACATGCAGGGCTTTATAAGAGGCCAAAATACCCATGTGGACATACAGGTAAATTTACTGAATTTTTACAAAAATAGAAGAAAGTAATGGGAATCTTACCATGATATTTTCAAATTGGTGTCAGACCTAGTATCCACAAACAAAAATTTTAATTTGCTCGTTTTTAGTAACTGTGCGCTGTGCACATTTTTTACTGCAAAAGATTTGTACGATTGGGCGGTGTCCAACATTGCAAACATTGAATTTGTATATATTTCTGAAGCAGAAGTGTCACAGCACGTTCAAAGTTTGCAAGCACGACTAGATGCTAAACAGTCCAAAGAACAGAGAGGAATCACTGCTTTTTCTCTGTAAACACCTACCAGCTTAGAGTTAGCCGACTGTCAAATGGCTTAGGAACTTCGGATTTTATAGCAAGTTTTTATGCAAATACGTTGCTTGCGTGTTTAGAGATCAATGGTAGCTGGGAATCGTCCTGAAATTTCAGACGAATTCGATGATGTCAAAATAAAATGCATGACCCCTGCAAGTCCAAGCAAGTCATTTCATTGCACTACATGTAGTGGAAACACCAAGCACATTTCTACCGGCTGGCTTCAAACTCCATGATACGATAATTACAGCCATTATTAAAAAATTTTAAATGCGGAACTTTCCAAGAAGTAACCTGATAATTTGTTTTTGAGTGATTTTAGTAATAAAAATGTTTAAAAAGTGTTTAAATTCTTTAAAGTGGCCGACTTTTTATTTTTAAAATAAATATAATAATGAATGGTAAAAGTGTCGTCTTTTTATTATTAATATTTTTCTAAACTGAACGACTTTTTTAAGATAATTCAGTAATTTTACAGTGAAAAAAATGAAACGTTTTTAACAAACTTTGCAAGAGAACAAAAATTAAATAAAAAACTGTGCAATCAATTGCTTGGTGCAATATTGTAGTGTGTCACACTGCCTACAATTTCTTCTAATAATACAATTTTACCGTTAAACAAAACAATAGTGTATTAATTTTACCCTACATGAAAACATACCTCAATTAAACACAGTGTCTATTTTACCCGTCGATTAATTAGGCCAGGCGTTTCATAGTTTAGTTATACCAATATTGCTCATGTGTAATATTCATTTTTAGTTCAGTAAAATGTGATCGGAAGATTTAATGTCATTCGAATGTCATTTTACACTGAATTTACTCAAAAAACGAGCAAATTTTTTTTTTGTTGAAACTAGGTCTGACACCAATTTGAAAATATCATGATAAGATTCTCCATACTTTCTTCTATTTTTGATAAAAATTCCCGTAAATTTATCTGTATGTCCACATGGAATTTTTGACCCCCATGAAGCTCTGTACGTATGTTATCTCAGAAAGTATTGGTGCTAGAAACTTGGAGTGGGGAATTTTGAATTCTTAGTACAAAACTTAATGTAATAACAAATTTGGTCTGATTATCTCTAAAAACTTTTTAAAATGTCAAAAAAATGCATGTGCAGCTTAAATTTTGGTAAAATTAATAAAAATGTTTATTTCAAAAACTAATCAATTTTGGGAAACTATCTACGTAATACCTATCTACAACTGTACCAAATTGAGTAATTTTCTGAGATGGTCGTATGGAACACTCTTGTCGAGTTGACATGGAATGACCCATATGTTACAAAGAAAAAGTTAGTACTGTAAATAAATTTTATTTAAAATGAGTCCGAATGGGCTCTGCAACTACAACTGTTTACTAACTGTATCGGTTTTGTGAATCAAAACGGTTTTCAAGACCATTATTATATAGTCTTTGGTATGACATTTCCAGACTAATTTAATGTGATGAAAGCATAAAAAACTAACCTAGACAGAGCAAATTAGTTTCGTAACTATAACCTTCAGTAACTACCAATAGTTTTTGGTGAATAATATTTTTTAAATTATCTCATGATTTCTTTTTCGGTTTAATTATTTGTTCAAATTTAAAGCGCGGTATCTCGGGAGATATTACCTGTACAGAGTTCAGAAAAGTGAAAAATTATAGAAAATTTAATGTATATTTGTAGACATTATTATCTCTTTTTGTCGTAAGGTTAACATTTTTTTAAATATTCAGTAATAATAACCTAAATTTTAACATTTTCTCCAACTCGGACAATTTGGAATTTTATTGTCCACCAATTTTCTAGTTTGTTACCAATTTTATTTCAAGTCAAACCTAATTGACACCTGAGTGTTATTCATAAATTACAAATGTTGTTTTGAAGCTCCTATTAGTTTTGCAACTCATACGACGTTATGAATATGGATAAATTAGCCGTTTTATTTAAACTGCGCACATTTTCGAATTAATGGTGTTTATATATTATAAATTATTTAAAGACACTTATTTAAATAAAATAATTATTTCAGTAAATTCAACCGATACTGGGTATCAAAGTATTTATTAAAGTAACTAACGATGACATTATCACAAAGAAAAGAAAAAATCCTCCTGTAGTTTGCTCGTTTCACATCTTAATCTATGTAAAACCGCAAAGAAACATGGCTAATCCATTTGCACCAGGGGCGAGGCTCTATCGCATTTTTTTGCGTTAATTAAAAGGGCTCACTAATTGAAATATATGCCAATGATAGTTGTTTACTTTGTTGCGCCCATTAATATGTCCAGTTATCGGGTTACGTACCTACGTCGAAAAAAAACGTAATATATTTTCTTACTAAAACAGGACATTTTCTAAGAGGCAGGTGTAAAGAGTGTAACGTGATGCAATTCATCATCATTATATGTCCTATATTTAGACGCAATAAGATTTTAGAACCCTTTCTAAATTATAGCTTCTTTAGTATACAATCATTATTGTTTAATCTCATAAATCATTCTCTATACACCTTCAATTAAACTGTTTGTTTGTAGGAATCTTTTGCTTAACATTTTAACAGTTCATTTTAATTACTTTTATAGAATAACATTAATCACTAAAATTATAAACCCATTTTAAAACTTTTATTTTTTAAATTATTACAGCTACAAATTAATAAATAACCAAATACCTTTTATAATTACAAACGATAATCACAAACATGTATTTTTTGTCAAATTACAGTCTTTTGACTTGGCCTATGCTAATTTTAACAAAGCGTAAAATCACTCATTGTGATATTGATTGCGTTCTCTATGCATTGATAGTAAAGCTTTAGTGCATGCAAGTGCAACTAGCGTCATATTTAAGTACGCTGATCGAAAGTTTCTTTTGCTTGATAAGGCTGAGCGTATCGAGACTCGGGTTCAGAATAAATTCGTCTTTCCGGATTTTTCTTAGTTTCTCTCATTTACATCTGTCGAAACTTTTAAAAGGATAAGGAGCTTTCGTCCTTTCTATTTCTTGTTCATATCTAGACTTTGTATAGGGAGGTGGTTTTCTAAATCTATATGAACTTTTTCTGTCTCGGCTTGCGAAGGGAACTTAGATATCGGTCATCGTAACGATCTCGATAAATGTACCTATTTCTCAAATTGACATTTGGCGGTGTTCGCACTACTTCAGGTAAAGTTGCGTAATAAATTATCCTTCTTTGTCTTGTAGGAAATTCACTTCGAGGACGTTCGTTTTCTAGGTCCGTATCTTGGATCATATCGCGACTCTTCATATCGGTAATACGCTTCGTCTCGGTAAGGATTGAAAGTACGTGGTGAATACGGTTCGAATCGTTGTAAGGACGTTCTAACGGATAATACTCGACACGAGGCGGAACTCTTAGGGGGCACGCGGAACTTCTCTTTCGCTGTCTCTGTGCATATCTCGTGACCTACCTTCACGTTCGTAAGTTCTATAAACGGCAGGGGGTGCCGATTCCAATCGTCTTTGTGTGTGACAAAATGAACTCTAGAGCTTTCACGTTAGTAGATTCTGACACGCTGTCGTCAAAATTGTTATCGTTCGCGGTAGGGGATCGAACTGGGTACGGTTGTTTAATCCATTGCTCTTTAATTGCTCCACGCGGTTCTCGAAATCCCTCAGGGACAGTATCTTGTAGAAGCATTCTAGTTGGTCTTTGTTGATTTTCTTGATTCTCAAATTGACTTAAATTACTGATGTCCACGTTTCGGGACTGAGAATCGTTTTCTGTAGCACCGGTTCCACGGCGACTTCGTACAAAATCACTGTCGTTTGCTTTTGATTCTTCCGTTACTGGGCGTTCTGCTTGGCTTGCTACTTGATCGGTAACGTCCCGTCTAAATCTTTCATTATCGTTGTCGTAGTGTTGAAATCCACCAGGTTTCGGAAACTCGTAATATTGACTACTAATAGGACCTCTACAACTTCTGTGTCGGGAGATCTAACTCCACGAAAAAATATTTCTTTAATATCATCTTCTTTATTAGATTTGCTTGAAGATGCTTGAGCCGAATTGCATTGCACAAAAAGTATACAAACAAATACTTCGAAAATCATATTTGCCAGTTTCTGAAAAAAATTAACTCTTATTTAAGGTTTTCATTGTGAAATAATAGATTTTGCATTGAGGTCATATAAATTACACGATTTACAAATGCATTGAACCATCGGCTGTTGTCATTCCGGAAACTACTGAAAGAACCGGAAAACAGCAAATTTCAGCGTTGCTTCACATGCATGAGCATCAGTCAAATCTGCAAATAATGTTTGATTTGTCATTTTCTAAGAAATTGTTTTGGATTACGTTCGGACGCTACACAAATGCATCACGAATCAATCGCACGAATGAATTTTGCATATCGCGTATAAACTGCTTGAAATAATTATAAAGAAATTAGAACAAAATACAGTTATTTAATTGAAAAGCTAAAACAAATGAATTTTATTTTTATTTCTTTCCCAAAATCGGTCCAAGACTACCACTGCTCAAATCTGGATTAAAAACTTATGTTCTAAAATCGAGAATAAAAATTCATAAATGCGTTCCAAAACCTGTGTATACGCTTTATATCAAAATTCACTTTAAACAAAAATTATACTTACAAAATTACAAATTCAACGAAAAAAAATTACACTCTAAATCTATAGGTTCTAATCACTACATGTGCCTAGACATGTTTATAGGAAACATGCAAATTGAAACTGTTGCATATGACGAATGTCAGTAAACTTTATTTGTAATATCATATGGAGGGTAAACTTCATTACAATGGGTAAATGATCAAATGCCATGACGAGGTAACATGAAAAAATAAATTTGACATACAATGAACTCGAATTGCATTGTTTTGCACCGGATCAAGCTTATAATTATTTCACTGAAGCATTTGATACAATTTATGGGGATACATTCATCAATTTTGCAAGCACTTTTTTATATTGTTAGGTAATCAATAATATTGTAGAGTCAACATACACTTTCTATTTTGTGATACTCTAAATCGTTTAGAAATTATGAATTCCATAAAAATTCTTTTGCCACACAATTGGATCGGTTTTACATCTTGTAACCTCTTTACTTGAGATAGAAATAAAAGCTAAAAAGAAGCATATCTTAAATGAATGAATTCAAAAAGACGAGGACAGACAGAAGTATGTCGAAATTAGCTAAGGTAAGAAGACTAGTGACAGAACATAAAAGGAAACGGTGGGACGAAAGATGTACAGAAGTGGAAATGTATATCGACGGACGAAGATGTACAGAAACACCTAACATAGATGTACAAGGAGAAATAATAAAAGGTGGAAGATTAAACTGTGAAGAAGGCAATTAAGAAAATGAAGAATCGAAAAGCAAGTGGGCCAGGAACAAAAAATGATAGCAACGATTACAGAATTGATTATCAGATGTTTGCTAGGCGAACACGTTCCAGAAGAATGGAAAATGGGATTTATGTTATCCACACATAAAAAAGGGAGACCGTTTAAAATGTGAAAACTATCGGGGTATCACAGTAACACTAACAGTAGATCCGGGTAAATGGAAGAACTTTAAGATACATAATAGATAAGGAACACAAAAGACGAAACAGAAGAACAAAGTGAGTTCCATGCAGAGATATCCTGCTTGGATAACATATATTTCCTGAAGCAAATTATAGAAAGAAAATAGCAACAAGGAAGAAAACACTATACTGAAAGCACTGAAGAACTTATATAAATGATCAAATATAAAAATTATAATAGAACAACAAGTATCACCAAGCTTCGATGTTTAAAAACTACTAAAACAGTATTGCCAACACTGTTTAAAATATATATTGAACAAGCATTAACGCAATGAAAAAGAACGTGCAAAGTATGGGACTGAAAATTAACAACCACCAAGTATATACACTACAATTTGCTGATCATCAGATTCTGATTGTCCAAGACCAACAAGATCTAGAATACATGACACACCAAAGATCAAAGAAGAGTATGAGAAATAGAGGGACTATCAATAAACTTATCAAAGACAACATACTTATGTATAGGAGGAAACGCCACAAACCTAGAACTAGAGAACAGAGAATTATTGAGATGTTTGGCAAATATAAATACTTGGGGTGGCATAAAAATATCATAAAAAGAAACGGAAGATAAACATCTACCAACAATAATAAAAAGCATAACGCTATACAGGGGCGGAAGCCTGGAGGATCACAAAACCTGATAAAGAAAGAATCACACCAGTGGAGCTAAGATGCCCTAGGAGATCGTGCAGTAATGCAGAAGACAAATCATGAACAATAGGATTAAGGAGATGATGGATAGCCAGAAGGAGACAATTGTAAAAACTATACAAAAGCTACTCACCTGGTACGGGCATGTACGAAGAATGAAAAGAAGAGAAAGAACAGTCGAGAATTACAATGGAATGGATACCAACAGAAAGAAGGAAAAAGGACGACCCGGGGGAGTTTTGGGAAGAGGAATAAGAAAAGACGATTAGTGAAAAACCTCCAAAAGATCAGTGTTTAATAAAAGAAAACAATGGCAAGTTTGAAAATCCAGGAGCGTCGACTAAACCTTATAAACCAATAAACAAACCACTGAAAAGTTTCTATAGACAAATCGCCGAAAAATGACAAAACCAAAAATACGTCTGTGGACAAATCGCTGAATGTGGTCAAAACGCCAAAAATTAGAAATGGCCAGCTTAGCGATTGTAAGCTGACGTCGTCCCCGAACTAAAACTGAATCTGCGGACAAAACGCCAAAAATGTTTTTGCGGACAAAACGTCGAAAATGCTTTCGTGGACAAATCGCCGAAAATACTTCTGTAGACAAATCGCCGAAAATGCGTCTATGAACAAATAATCGAATGTGGTCAAAATTTGAAAACAACGCTTAGCGATAGTAAGTTGACGACGTCCCCGAACTCAAACGCAATCTGAGGACAAAACGTCGAAAATGCTTTAGTAGACAAATCGCCGGAAATGTTTTTATGTTTTCGTGACCACATTGTAAGAACTATTTAACAACCAAACTTGGGTTGAGTCTCGTTCTTCAATTCTAGTTTGTACCACGTTTTGTTAAACTTGATTTTTAGCAAAAAATATTTAATGTTTGCATACATTTCATTTAATAAACTAGCTTTAAACTTATTTAAAATAACAAAAATATATAAGTTCTTGCTTCTGCGCTAATTGCACCAAACTCGGTTAAATTTAATCCCACATTAAAACTATCGTTAGGTATGTATAATCTTTGAATAATGTTTGTATTCGACTTAACAACTGGTCGTTAGGCGTAAAAATTTTGTTCAAAACGGTGAATAAAATTGCGTTTAAAAACCGTTCAAATAAAAGTTGTCGATAAATAGCAATTTGCAATAAATTTTGTAAATAATTAATATCTTTGATGTGGTTGCTGATTAAGATTCACATGATTATCCGCATCGATATTAATTATCGAATCAAAAGACAGTTTAAACAAAAATTGTGTAATTCAATTCAGTAACAGTATTTGAGAAAAAAAATGATTAAAATGAATATTTTTGTAAATATTCCGAAAATTTGAATATCTATATAGATTAACAAATTATGCCTAAAATTCTAATCAGATTTGCGATATTATAAATAACATAAGTTTTGCGACATCTAGTGTCGACTCGTGCTTGATCACATACCAATGGTTCGCATTAAACAACTTTGTCGACAGGTATGTAAAAGCAGTTATAATTGATCCTTCGATAATTATAGCCAACATAAGCGTTAGCGAAAATAAAGTGCAGATACGCCTGCTGTAAATTTGCAGAGGTTGTACAACAAAGCAAACATGAGAATCACTCGACAGCCGTTTCGTCCTTTGGGACTCTTCAGAAGTGAGAACTCGAGTGTAAAGTTCACTATTATACAAATGCGTGCTGTCAACTCCTAAGAGTCCCAAAGGAAGAAACAGCTGTCGAATGATTCTCAGTGTTTGTTGCTATTGTACATACAACCTCTTGCGGAGATACCAGCGGCGATTCGAGATTTTTATTTTTTAACGCCCATGGTGTTATAATTATCAAGGATCGACTTATGCCTTTCTTTTATACCTGTCGACAAAGTTTGCCCAATGCAGCCATTGCGTACGTGATCGCTAACACGAGTCGACTTACTAAAACTCTGTTACTCAGTTTGAATATGATGTACCCTTCAGTGAATATAGTTGACAGCACGCATTTTGTACAATGGTCAGCTTACACTCGACTTCTCTCACTCCTGAAGTTCAAAAGGACAAGCAGCTGTCAGTGATTCTCAGTGTTGTTTGCTATTGTACAACCTCTTGCAAACTTACAGCAGACGATTCGAGATTTTAATTTTTGCTAACGCTTATGTTGGCTATAATTATAAATAACACCTATATTTCAACTACCTATCATTTACAGTTACAGAGTCTTTTACATACATGTCGACAAAGTTGTTTAATGCGAACCATTTGTATACGTGATCGCTAACACGAGTCGACACTAGATGTCGCAAGACTTATAGTTTGAATATGATGTACCCTCCAGTAGGGAATATAGTTGATAGCACGCATTTGTACAATAAGTGAACTACAAATGCGTGCTGTCAGCTCTAAAAAGTCCCCAAGGACGAAACAGCTGTCAATGATTCTCAGTGTTTGTTTGCTATTGTACATACAACCTCTTGCGAATTTACAGCAGGCGATTCGAGATTTTAATTTTTGCTAACACTTATGTTGGCTAAGTATCGAAGGATCGACATAACTTCGTTTATACCTGTCGACAAAGTTGTTTAATTTTTCTTCCGAATCGATTAAATTACGAAGATACATGGGATGACGTGGCATTTTTGTTTCAACAATACCTTTAACAAAGTTATTTGTAAAGTTATAATAAAGGTTGTTTTATATTACATTACTTATATAAAGTAAGTATTTTTCTAGAGGCACAGTTTTCTTTTTATTGTTTCGAGGTCTAATGCATTGACATTTATTTATTTATCAATATTTTTGTAAATATTAATTACACAAATAAAATTATGAATGAAATTTATGGCAATTTAGTTGCTACATTTTTATCTGAACTATGTACTTATTTCTAAAAAACATTTTTTTTTTTTACTTTTGGCAAAGTTAAAGGCACTTATATACGCTCTAAACGTTTACTACTTTTGCTGCGATATGGCCACAAAATCTACAAATTTATTTATTTTCAGCGATTTGTCCACAGAAACATTCCGGCGTTTGTCCACAGAAGCGTTTTCGGCGATTTATCCACTAAAGCGTTTTAGCAATTTTGCTAAAAGTTTTTCAGCTATTTGTCCATTCAGCGGTTTGTTCATGCAGCGATTTGTCCAGTTCTCGACAAAACAGTACCCACCTAAAATAACCCTTTCCAAAACCATGGTAAAACCAAAACAGCCCTTGGTAAAATGGCTTTGTAAAAAATACAGGTATTTGTTAAATTAAAACATTATTAAAGAAACCAAATATACGGTAACAAAAATTTTCATCTGGAATATCTTTAATCGATGAATACTGAAAACGCATAACGGACAAATAATCTCATTGACCGAGATTACTTATTTACTGGTTGTATTATTAGGAAACAACTATTTATATAAAATTATATATAGAGATGTCAGGAAGGAGGAGAACCAGTAAAATTTTCTATCTAATGACAAAATAATTATATTTTGGGCAAATCAAGACAGGTTAGAAAGTTTATTTAAACAATTTGTTTTTCTAAAATAATTAGGTACTAAAATATAAGCTTGCATTCAGTTTGACATTGACGCATTTCAATTTTCTTGTAGAATTTTATTCCACTCTTTTGCTACTGCTACTATTAACTCGTGGATGGACGTAGCAATAGGAACTCTAGTTCCAACTCTTTTCTAAGCTCATCTCTCTGACAGTATAGCAGGGTTTAGACCGGACTACATGCTGGCCACTCTAATTCTCCCTTCCTCAAGGTACATAAGATTATACTCAATCTTTATGAATAAACATGAACTGGTCGTCCTGAACCCCAACATAAAGCCAAAATCTCTTCGACATACTTTGCATCTGTAAGACTTCTTTTGTTGCAACCACGACTTTCCCAACGATGAAGACAAGATCAGTTGGCCTTCTACATATGTGCACCTCAGGTCATGCCTAAACCGCTATTGTAACGACGCGTTCATTAATACAGCACAGGAAATTGTTCTAGCAACAACTAGAGCAGCTACAGCAGGTAAAGTATGCAGTATAAGGAATAATGTTAATGGTGGTTGAGAAAATGTCAACAAACCTCATATCATAACACTTTAGCTGAGACTTGATTTTATAGGTATTTTATGCTCGTGTCGCTATCCAACAAATTGCGACGTTTTAAAACTCAACACTAGAGAAAATTTATGGTTGTTGAAAATGTTACTAAATACTATTTCAAACAATGCATTATTTTTAAACTTAACTTTTGGCAAGTGAAAAATTCATTCAAACTCAAAAGTTTTAGGTGGGTAAATTTCTTTACTCGCAAGTGTTGTAAAGTCATTTTGGACAAATGTAATATAAGATTTATTATCTTCCCGGGTTGAGCCGTGTTCGTCCCTTCTTTTCCTACGTTCTCTGCTTGACGTTTCGCTAACCATGCTGTTAGCTTCTACAGAAGTTACTCTAAAGACTGATGTTGTTGTCTTCTGCTCCTCGTTAATATACCTATGTTCCGTTACGGTTGGTTGATGTCGATCAGTGACGGGTGGTTATTTTCGATGGTTGGTTGATCTTCTGTTTTTGTATCGACTAATTTTGTGGCGACATTTGTTTTCTTTGTTTTTGTGAAGAGTTAGTTTCCACGTGTTGCTTAATCGGTAACCATCTTCTCGATTGAAGTTGTTTTTATTTTTCATAATTTCTAAAATTCTCTGATTATCCTTGGATAGTAGTTGTTAGTCCTTGATAGAACTTTAGCCTTCCTCGAAGTTGATGATGTGTTTTACCTTTTTCGTGTAGATGTTCTGCGATTGCTGATTTTATCTACTATCTGAACTTGGCGTCTCGGTGATGTTCTTTTAATCTACATTTTATGTTGCGTCCGGTTTGACCAATGTAGACCTTTCCACATGAACCAATCAATTTGGTAGACCCCTTTTGTTGAGAGTTTCGGCAGGTTCTATCTTTTATTTAGAAGGTAGTAGTTGCTGGATTTTCTAACCTTTTCCAAACCTGACACCGATATTATTCTTCTCCAATGATTTTTCTTAATTTGTCAGTTACTTTTCCAGCAATGAATGGCAAACGAGCGTAGGTGGTGACCTGTTCCTTCTCTTTTCGGATTTCCTGCGACAGGCGGCTCTTATTTCGTTTCTGGTATAGCCGTTCTTCATTAGGGTTGTTGGACGTGTCGAAGTTCTTCTGCCTTGTTAACCTCGTCAGGAATCTTGTTAGCTCTATGCAATAAAGTTTTGATTAAGACCCTTCTGCTGTGGATGATGGACGAGTGGACGAAAACAAAACAGTTGTAAACTTGTCGGACTACCCACTCACCGAAGACTGCATATCAATTTTGTCAAAAGGGATGAACTACGCCATTGCTCCAACAAGATACCCACAGAGATAATAGCAGAAGTGGAAAGTGTCATCAGAAAGCTTCCGGTTGAAGAAGCAGAGGAAATACGCCACGAGACTTGCCGGATTTTACAACGTTCCAAAGCTCCACGTAGGAACATCACTCGCGCAGAAGAAATTGCATTAAAAGAACTCAGAAGCAATCAAGAAATCATGGTGACACGCGCAGATAAAGGCAACGCTACAGTAGTCATGAACACCGAAGACTACAAAATGAAAATCAAATTGCTACTGGATCCACAACTTTACACCAAGTTAAAGGAGATCCAACCAACAAAATTGAAAACAAACGAGAGCCGCAATCAAACATTCAGCTATACCAGTCGATCAACATCGTCAACTGCTACCTTCCGGAACCAGACCACCTAGACTATACGGATTACCAAAATTCACAAATTTGGTAACCCCTAAGGCCAATTGTCAGCACATGTGGATCTCCAACTTATGAACTGGCCCGTTACGTGGCTAAGTTTCTACAACCGTACGTGGGAAGAACTGAATCTTTTGTGAAGAACTCCGAACACTTCGTCGAATTACTGATGACTCTGGAAGTAACCAATGACGATATACTAGTTAGTTTTGATGTAGAATCGCTATTCACTAACGTACCAGTCGACGATACACATAACATCATAAAACAACTGTGCACAACCCATGGGTTAAGAGAAGACATACCAGAGCTAGCAAGAATATGTCTGAATACAACTTACTTTCTATGGAACGGAGATTTCTACGAACAAAAATCAGGTGCAGCCATGGGATCACCATTATCACCGGTTATTGCGAATATCTTTATGGAAGCATTCGAGCAAGAAGCCATTCAATCCAGCGAACAGAAACCGAAATGCTGGTTCAGATACGTGGACGATACCTTTGTCATATGGCCTCATGGGAAAGAAGCACTTACTGTATTTCTTAACCACCTCAACACTCAGCACGAAAAGATCAAGTTTACCATGGAGACAGAAGAGAATAAGGAGCTTCCTTCCTGGATGTTCTAGTGAAACGAGGGGATAACAACAAGTTGGCTCATAGTGTATATCGTAAAAGACACACACCGACCGATACCTCCATGCCACATCACACCATCATCCACAGCAGAAGCGGTCTCTAATCAAAACTTTATTGCATAGAGCTAACAAGATTCCTGACGAGGTTCACAAGGCAGAAGAACTTCGACACGTCCAACAAGCCCTAATGAAGAACGGCTATACCAGAAAAGAAATAAGAGCCGCCTGTCGCAGGAAATCCGAAAAAGAGAAGGAACAGGTCACCACCTACGCTCGTTTGCCATTCATTGCTGGAGTAACTGACAAATTAAGAAAATCATTGGAGAAGAAGAATATCGGTGTCAGGTTTGGAACGGTTAGAAAAATCCAGCAACTACTACCTTCTAATAAAGATAACCTGCCGAAACTCTCAACAAAAGGGGTCTACCAAATTAATTGTTCATGTGGAAAGGTCTACATTGGTTAAACCGGACGCAACATAAATGTAGATTAAAAGAACATCACCGAGACGCCAAGTCCAGAGCAGTAGATAAATCAGCTATCGCAGAACATCTACACGAAAAAAGGAAAACACATCATCAACTTCGAGGAAGCTAAAGTTCTATCAAGGACTAATTAACTAACATGTGTATTCAAAAGAAGTATTTCTTTCGTTTATTTGTATAAACTCGAAAGTGATCCAACTTAAACAATTCCAACACAGGTTTAACTTCAAGCCAATGTTTTCATCCAAAATGGCTGCTTCTAGCGACAAATACTAAAAGTACATTTTGTATGTAAAATTAAATGAAGAATGGTTCTGCTTTAGTTAAAAATGACATACAAGCGACAAAAAAAAGTTATGGTTAATTCAGGAACAAGTATGGGCTCCCTCTAACATTAAACAAAAATATAAAGTTAATATTTGAGTTTCTCGTCATCAATATACCCAGTATCATGAATTTCGTCCAATTGCCAAGTTACTTAACAAAAATACAAGCAAAAACCCAAGTTAATCAGTTTTTTTTACTCCCTGTATCTCAGAAACCAAGCAGTTGCAGACCCATGTTCATATGAACTCTTTATCTTAAAATTGTCAAAGATTCACCCTTTAAAGTTTGTACAGTACTTAATTAACACTCTGTTTATAGATATTGCTATGAATTAAACCAAACACTTGTCTTTTTAGATCTTTTAATTAAAATTGAGTTATGCTTTATTTAATCTGCATCCCAACTAGCTCATTAAAGTTTAAATACTATTTAATAAAAAAGGTTAAAAAAAATTTTGTGTGCAAAAAAATATTAATAAAATATTTGCCTACAAAGGTCAAGTATTAATAATTACTATAAACAATTTTCATCAACAATTCCAAATTCACAAACAATTTTACATATTACAAACTACTACTAATATTTTTACTACTACCTGGATGATGTTTAAATTATGTTCCACCAACACTTAAAAAAAAGGATAAATAATTATTCTTTGTTATTGGCACCAAATTTATGAACCATTCTTTTTTGAGATCAGTCCAATTTAAAATTGAAAATTATTCCCTCTAGGTTTAATACAATTACCCAATTTGTTCTCCAATTGGATATAATTCTTGTGTTAGATAATATACACTTAATCTTCTTTAATACTAATAGGTAACTTTTATTCTTTTCAGGTCAGCTTATTTCGAACTCTGACTAATCCATTTGATCCAGACAACCAATTCCATTTTCTGTTAACTCCTATTAATCTTCTTATACCACTTTTATTTATTTTAAATTTGTATTTTATTTATTATTAAATATTTTTTGTATCTTCATCCTTATTTTTTGGTTTATTTATTTATTCGACGACTTTTTCTTTTTTTATTCCTAGCAACCGCACTTGCTAAATTAATTTCACATTTAAAATTAAAAATTATTCCACAATTCAACTAACTTAAACTACATAGTATAGTAATATTATGTCATAATCAGACCGTGGAATAAAAAAATATCGGAAAACTAATTTCTTCTGGAATAAAAATAAAATCAAAATCCACGCGAATCCCATCTAGGGAACATGCCACCATATTGGAAAATGGCTGCCAAGTGCCGGTTTCTATATAATTGTCATTATCCACCGAACAAATAATGCTAAAAATATCATTTTAACACCAAATTGTTAAGAAGTAACTGGGGAATAAATAATTCTATATACAAAATGGTGGAAAAGTTAGTCGTTATGATGATTTGAAGACAAAAAGTTTTAGAAATAATAATTTAATAAACTTATTCAACTTTTTCGAAGATTACAGGAAATCCAAGTCACTTTGGATGAAAATGCTTTTGCAAGGTTGTAGATAATTTAATTACGTACAAATGTTGTTTAATCTTTGAAAACCTCTCCATTGGGCCTTAAGTTATCAAGGTCTTTGTGTCCACATAAATTATCACTCATTGATTGTAAGTTATTAATTATGCTGTAAATTATCTCTTTATTCGGATACAGTAATTAGCCTATTATAAAAGGTTAATGTTAAAGGTGTTGCATAAACTCACAGATGAAAATCTTAGAGAATGGGCGCTAAACGCATGTTACCGCATTTTAACCGCCATTAATTATCTCCTGTGGTAATAATGCTACTAACACAAACTTAATAAGTTCAGAAAAACAAAAAAAATTTAAACTGTAATTTTAAAATAAACTGTTTTACTACGTAATATAAAAACACTATAAACTAATTTTTAAGTAATAACGAATTTTTTTGAAATTAGTATAAAGTAGTTGAGTCGCCTATCATATTAGAATTTTATCGTCAATATATGAATAACTGTGCAAGCGTTCCTTCTTCAAACCATTTACTACAAGAAAAAGTACAGGATACCTGTATATACTTTCCAGCGAAGATTTGCGGAAATATTCCACAGTATGTGTAAAGAATAGACTGGAAAACATTCGGTCGATGAGTCAAGCGAGAAAAGACAACATTCTAGAACTAAATGAGGGTGTCAATTTAGTGGTAGTTCACGTTCACTGCAGGAGTATTTAGTAGTTAAAACTCCATGAAGGTCTAGGAAATATGAGAGATCATATTTTGTTCGTCCACGCCATAATGGGTTGTGATACCACATCAACACCCTACAAGAAGGGACATGTTACCGGCTTCAATAAGCTGCAAAATGATGAAAATCTGCAATTTCGCGTCAGTAAATTCAGCGACCCAAAAGCCTCCTACGACGACATTGAAGTTGTAGGTGTTATTTATTATGTCCTCGATTTTAGCATCCCTCCCGTCAAGCTATGCAACTGCTCGCGAGGAAAACAGCCTGCGACTATAACATCAAGACTGGAGATGGAAGGAAGAAGGCAACCACCTACGACCTACACCAAATTTGCTACCTCCAGCACCAGATAATCTGCTTCACCAAAAAAACTTCGAGTGCAAGCGAAGTGGGCTTAAATGCTTGTCAATGTGCGGTGATTGTGCCGGAGAGTCATTCAGCAATAAAGTAGACATCCTGGTCGACTTGGTGGACTTTGATCAAAATGAGAAGCAGTATGATTTTGTAAGCGATCCGAAGCGCTATTCTAAACGTCAGCGCAAAATGAAATAAGTAAATAGATTTAAGTTCAGACTAACTACTGTTACTGTTCGTGTTACCTTTACTGTTTTTAATTAATAATTAATTAATATATTGTTTTTCTGAACTTATTAAGTTTGTGTTAGTAGCATTTAATAATGCTACTAACACAGGAAATAATTAATGGCGTATTAACATGCATTTGGTCGCCATTTTCTAAGATGGCGGCACATCTAAGATTGGTTGTGTAGATGTGAGTGAACCATCTGTGCATGCAAGAAACGGATACCGATTTCTATTGTGTGAGTACATATTTGATATATATCGATAGTCTGGTGCATAAGTGATTTATTCCGGGAATCGTGTTTATAATTTATAATTTTAATTATAAATTTTTCACTAATATAAGGTATTCTTATAAAAACTTAGGTAAATAAGGTTGACATAGGACGTTTTATTATTTCAATAGATGATTTACACGACAAGTTCATTGAAAGAGAAGACGAAATTTGCCCGTTAAAGTTGATAATTACGGAAAGAGATAATGAAATTACGTTGTTATTGAAATCAATTGATAGATTAAAAAGGTTGGATGATAACCTGAACGATAGCTTCTCGATGGAACAATCGCTACAAGAAGAA
Source organism: Abscondita cerata (assembly GCA_030710515.1). Classification (NCBI taxonomy): domain Eukaryota; kingdom Metazoa; phylum Arthropoda; class Insecta; order Coleoptera; family Lampyridae; genus Abscondita; species Abscondita cerata. The sequence continues at coordinate 192,447 of JALBCR010004375.1, read as the reverse complement.
AACACTAAATTGATTGGATTAGTATATAATCTAAAAATGGAAAATAAAAATTTACACAGAGATACGGTAGTACTGAATGACAAACTTAGTAACTTTAAATTAACGGTAAGTTCCCCAGAAGAGATGTGTTTCGGCACACAAACGGACAGCGATACGTTGGTTATGAATTCATCTAGTCAAACTTATAAACGTTCTACAGATGTAGATGCGTGCACTCAACCTTTAATTTCTTCCAAAAAATCTGGGAAAGGGAATCCAACGGCAAAAGACTGGTGCCGGAATTTTAACTCAAATGTTGAAGGTAAAGCCACTACTGCTTGTAATAATAAATCGCTCTTCGAAGAATTCCAAGAAATTAATTACAAGCCTCAGCAATCAATATATGAATGTCAACCATCTAATATCTTAGAACCTATTTATACACTACCTTCACCATCTCCCCTGTGTAGCAGTACTCGTAGAAACAATGTAATCGTCGAAAATAATAAAAATATGATATAGTGATGTTCAGTGATGAGATTGGAAAGACATGGAAAAAATTGTTAAACTATTGTATGATGCCTAACAGTACTTTCCATGGCATTCTCGAGAATGTCAGAAATTACAATTTTTATAGTCCCAGCATAGTCATTGTATTAATTAGTCACTATAAAAATGTAAACAAAGAACAAGTACTTAAAAGTTTTGAAAAACTCACCCTAATTAATGTAAAACAAATTATATTATTTACTTTTCCATATAGCATAAAGATGTCACAAGCTGAAAACAATTCGTTATATAAGTTAAATCTATCCTTGTATATGATGTCCCAATATAATGCTAAATTTCATTTGATTGACGTAAATTAGTGCATTAGTTATAATATTAGTGCATAAAAGTTTAAAAAGTACCCAGATAATATTTCAAGAAAATCAGTCGAACAAGTGTTTATCTCTGTAAATTTTTCTCATGGCAACATTCTTTTGGAGGCGTATACATACCTCCTGCTTCAAACATCGAAAAATATGAAAAACACTGTACATCTCTTGAAACTATACTATTTGCCAAAAATGTGTACAGACAAATTTTTATATTTGGTGACTACAATATTCCAAAATTAAATTGGTGTTGTCCCATGGAGGTTGATAAACTTTCTGGTGCTGCGAAAGTACTTCTAGATTCATATACTTCAAACGGTCTCTTTCAAATTAATACAGTTACAAATGTAAATCAAGATATGTTGGATTTAATTTTCTCATCGATAAATGACATTCAAGTAGAAGAGTCTGAGCCCCTACTAAAATCTGAAGACTACCATCCATCACTAAAAGTAGTAATCAATAATAATAGTATCTTACATCTAAATCAAAATTCTGACTCACTAATTGCGATAAGAGACTTTGATAATTGTGACTATGGGTTGTTAAATTATTATTTAGCTTCTACAAATTGGTGTATCTTACGTAGTTTTAGTGTCAATGAAGCTTATAAATTATTTATAAGCATTTTAAATTATATCTTAGATTTAATTGTTCCCATAAAATTTATCAAGATAAATCACAATTATCCCGTTTGGTTCAGCAATGAGCTAAAAAAACTTGTAACTAAAAAAAATTAGCACATTTAAGATATAAAATATCCTTGTCGGACGATGACTATAACTATTTTTCGATTCTTAGAGCTAAATGTAATTCAATATCAAGACGTGACTACAAATTACATATAAAAAATGTGGAAAATTCTATTATATGTAATATCAAACATTTTTGGAATCATGTAAATGCGTACCGCAAAGATAAATCCTACTTTCCCGATAAAATGTTCTTAAATGAAAATGAAGCAAATTCTCCATCTGAATCTGCTAATTTGTTTGCAGATCACTTTAGTAATGTTTTTAATCCTTTGACAAATACTAATGTACATTATAATATGGAAACAAACTTGTGTCTTGGCAATATCTTAATATCTGTTGAATCAATAACAAAAAATTGTCTTCCTTAGATGTAAAAAAGGACCAGGTCTGGATGGTCTTCCACCCAAGTTTTGAAACAGTGTGCTACTTCTCTCTCTTTTCCTTTTTATATAATATTCAATAAGTCTTTATTATATGGTATCTACCCTGATGATTTAAAAATTAGTTATATTCTCCCTCTTCACAAATCTGGTTCAAAAATTACCGTCCCATCACTATCCAATCTTCCATTGCTAAAACGTTTGAATCTTTAGTGCTAGATGTTATTAGACCTCAATTTAAGCAGGTAATTAGCTTTGATCAACATGGTTTTACTTCAGGCAGAAGCACTTTAAGCAATTTGCTAGTTTTTCAAGATTACATTTTAAATTCCTTTGATGATTTGGGTCAAGTAGATACATTATATTTAGATTTTGCAAAAGCTTTTGATAAGGTTAGTCATAATCATCTTATAGCTAAGCTTAAATGTTATGGCATTTGTGGTGCATTGCTAGATTGGTGTAAAAGTTATTTGTCAAACCGTATACAAAATGTAAAAGTTCAGTACAATTTTTCCAAACCTATTTATGTCACATCAGGAGTACCTCAAGGATCTCTATTAGGACCATTCCTTTTCTTATATTTATAAATGACCTTTCTTTAAACATAAATTCATTAAATAATAAACTCCAAACCTCTGTTAGACATTTACTTTTTGCAGATGATATCAAGTTATTTGTCAAGATATCTTCAGTTGCAGATTCTCAAAATCTTCAGTTATTTATTAATTACATAGAGAACTGGTGTACTGAAAATCGTATAGAACTTAATATTAAAAATGTAACATTCTTACCTACTATAGAATACATGCTCCTATATTACATGATTATTTTATTCAAGGAAAACGTCTCTCTCGTGTAAATACAATCAAAGATCTTGGTATATATTTTGATTCCAAATTAGATTTTACTGTGCACATTGATACATTAATAAAAAGATGTAATCGACAGTTGGGCTTTATTTTTCGTTTCACTAAAGACTTTCAAAGTCCACATGTCCTCAAATATTTATTTACAACTCTAATTCGCCCCTCATTAGAATACTGTTCCCCGTTTGGTCGCCACATTATGTTTGTCATATTAATAGAATTGAAAATATTCAGAAGAAATTTCTAAGAGTTCTAGCATATAAATTAGATCAACATCTTCCAACAAGTACATCTTCATCTCTTGCCAAGAACTTAAATTTGTCAAACTTAAAGAATCGTAGAACGTACTTAGATCTAGTATTTCTATACAAAATATTTAATTCACATGTTGATTGCCCTGATTTATTAAGTAAGATAATACTGCATGTGCCAAATATCAGTACTCGCTCAACACATCTTTTGCAAAATCCTTTTATAGAAGAAATTATCTATACAATAGTTTTTCCCTCGATCTTTCAATGCAGCCAATGCTTCTGGAGATGTTTGTTTTTCTCTCACCTTAGCAAACTATAAAAACGAATACATGCATTAGTTTGTGAGTAACTATGTTTATTCTGTGTTCTAATATTAAATATTAAATGTATTGCGGTGTTCTTATGTACTTTATTTTCAATTTTTTTGTTTTTGGTTTTTCAATTTTTGGTTTTTAAACTTATCTACCTTTAAGAATGTAAATGTATTTCATTTTGAGTGCAATAATTAAACACACTCTTTGTCTCTTTATTGCTGACTCTGATTTTAATTTTTATTTTTAGTATTAATATTAAGTAGAGTTGTATTATGAAATAGTTTAATTTCTAATATTGTATCTATTGTATCTAGGGTATGCCTGCCCGTTAAATAAATAAATAAATAAATAAATATTTTTTTTTTTTTTTTTTTTTTTTTTTTTTTTTTTTTTTTTTTTTTTTTTTTTTTTTTTTTTTTTTTTTTTTTTTTTTTTTTTTTTTTTTTTTTTTTTTTTTTTTTTTTTTTTTTTTTTTTTTTTTTTTTTTTTTTTTTTTTTTTTTTTTTTTTTTTTTTTTTTTTTTTTTTTTTTTTTTTTTTTTTTTTTTTTGTTTTTTTTTTTTTTTTTTTTTTTTTTTTTTATTTTTTTTTTTTTAAATTTTTTTTTATTTTTTTTTTTTTTTTAAAAATTTTTGTTTTTAAATTTTTATAATATTTTTAAAAAAATTTTTTGTTTTTTTTTTTTTTTTTTTTTATTTGTTGTAAAAATAGATATTATTTGGTTGTTTAAAATGTTTTTTATAAAGGAAATTTTTTTTTTTAATTACGGGTTTTGGAAAGTGTGCCAAAAATTTTAACAAACCTTCCCTTTCCGGCAAAGTTGTAGTTTTGATTATTGTTTTAAATATTGGTTTTTAAATTTTGGAATCTATTTCACAAATTTTTTTTTAGTTAAGCCCGCAACAGAGAAACTCTCTAGCTTGAATATTTTACCAAATAATAAAACTTTTAGATTAAATCAAAGTAAAATAAATGTACAATCTCTTACCCTAGTTCACCAAAATATACAAGGTATACTAGAGAAAAGATTTAGAAATAGAGTTGTTTTTAGATAGTCATAATATAAATGTTCTCTGTATTACAGAACATTGGTTAAAACCACACCAGCTCATGCTAAATTTCTATAATCATCTCGTTGGTAGTTTTTTAGTAGGGAAGGTGCCAAACGTGGTGGGTCTTTAATACTTATTAATAAAGAACTAAAATATAAAGAACGTAGAGACATTCCAAGCCTCTCAGTTGAACGACTTGTTGAAATAGCTTGTGTGGAACTAGAGCATTTTATTATTATTAGTGTATACAGACCACCATCAGCAGACTATAATAATTTTGAAAATAAGATGGAAGAAGTCCTATCTATAACATGTAAAAAAATAAAAACGTACTTGTCTGCGGCGACTTTAATGTAGATTTGTTGTTACAATCTTCCTCCTTATGCATAAAATTAATTAGTTTATTTCAGTCATTTAATTGTAAAAATATATTTTTGGAGTCTACTAGAATAGCTGCAAATTGTTTAGATAATTTATTTACAAATTGTTTTGAATTAATTGATAAAAAGTATGTCATAAACAAACTTTCTTCTGACCATTGCGGCCAATTAGTTGAAATTAAATTGCCTTACAAAAACACACAGAAGAAAAAATCACGATAATACCAAAAACTTCAGAACGTTTGGAAAAAAATTTTTAATTTTAAAACTTCCTTTGCTAGTAGAACATAACGACCCTAATATTCAATACGAAAATTTTTTTTAAAGTTTTTAATGAAGAGTATGATTCAATATTTAAATCAAAAACAATAATTGCTAACAAACAAAAGTACATGTTTTAGTAAATTGGCTATTGTAGGCATCCATACAAGTAGAAAGCATCTATATGAATTATATAATGAGAGAACACTAAATCAAAGCGAAGAATTTAAGGATATGTCAGAAATTACTCCAAACAATTTAAATTAGTTTGTAAATTAGCAAATTCACATTATTTAAATGAAAAAATTAAGAAAAGTACTAATAAAATTAAAACAACATGGAGTATCATCAATTCTGAGACAGGTAGTTTTAAAATTCGTATAAACGAATATTCTCTAAACATCGATGGTAAAACAATTACATCAGACTCTGAGATTGCATCAGTATTTGGAAATTTTTTTGCTAATACTCCGATTGAGCTGACTAAATCTCTAAATTCCTCTCCGCTGTTAGCTGAGTCAATTTTAAAAAGAAAATGTACTAGAATACTCTAGATTTCTCTCATTTAAATCTATAAGTCCAATTGATATAATCACAGTATATAATTATTAAATTCTAAGCAATTTGGCTTTACAAGGGGACGTTCAACAAGCGATGCTGGTATTAAGCTTGTTCAACACATCTTTGAATCTTGGGAAAACTCCATAGATGCCTTGGGTGTATTTTGTGACTTATCTAAGGCATTTGATTGCGTTCAACATGACACTCTAATTATGAAACTAAAACACTATGGCGTTAGTTATACGGCATTAGATCTCATTGTTTCTTACCTGAATAATAGAATTCAAACAATTGATATAAATGGGACGCGTTCCACAGGATCAATAATAAAATGGGAGTTCCTCAGGGATCAATTCTTGGTCCGTTCTTATTTCTCATTTATATAAACGACTTACCACATTTCGTGAAAGATGATCATGAAATCATCACTTTTGTTTAAAATAAAAAGACGCGAAACGGTTTTAGATAACGTAAATGATGCTTTATCTCGAGTTGTACACTGGTTCTGTGTCAATAATTTACTGTTAAATTGTAAAAAACTAAATGTGTTAAATTCACAACACCTAATGTTAAAAATGTAAAACCTAGAGTACATATAAATGAGGAAGAATTGAATCTTGTAGACACCGCAGTATTCTTAGGCTTAACTTTAGATGCAAAACTTCAATGGAGACCACATATAACTGAATTATCAAACAGACTTAGTTCTGCAGCATTTGCTGTAAAAAGATTCGAGATATTGCAGACGAGGATACGGCGCGGTTAGTTTACTTTAGCTACTTCCATAGCATCATGTCTTACGGCATTGTACTCTGGGGACATGCAGCTGATGTACAAATAGTGTTTGCGTTGCAGAAGAGAGCTGTTCGAGCAATCTACAAATTGCCTAGTAGATACTCCTTAAGGGAAAAATTTAAACAAATTAATATATTAACACTACCATCTCAATATATATTCAATAATTTAATATTTGTACATAAAAATATCGAGCAATTTAAAAGAATGGCGAGACTCACAACATTAACACTAGAAATAGAAATAAACTTGCTCTGGTCCACACAAGACTGTCAATAATTAATAAATCATTCAAATGTCGATGTATATGTTTTTATAATAAAATCCCAGTAGAAATACAAAATTTGTCTGTAAAAAATTTAAAATTTTTATAAAACAAAAACTTGTAAAAAGGCCTATTATACAACTATAGACTATTTAAATGATAAAGATGCATGGAATTAAGCTATTGTAAATAATATCACCTTGTAATTGCAATTTGTAGTAGTAGTAGACGTCAAAAAGTGATAAACATGTATCCCATTTTTGAGAAATAAAATTATTATTATTATTAAAATTTTAATCTGTGAGTTTATGCAGCACCTTCAAGATTAACCTTTACCAATAAGCTAATTACTGTATCCGAATAAGAGATAATTTACAGCATATCAATAACTTACAATCAATGAGTCATAATATATGTGAACACAAGAACCTTGATAACTTAGACCTGGATTATCTGTAATCTTTGAAAAACTTGAAAAAATTATTAAATTATTAATTTTAAAACTTTTTGTCTTCAAATCATCAAAACAGCTAACTTTTCGACCATTTTGTATATAGGATTATTTATATCCCAGTTACTCCTGAACAATTTGGTGTTAACATGATATTTTTAGAATTATTATTTCAGTAGATAATGGCGATTATATAGTATATAGAAACCGGAACTTATCAGCCATTTTCCGATATGGTGGCATGTTTCTCAAGTGAGTTTTGGGGATTTTGTGAGACGACTCAGGAACATCTATATACAACACATTCCAGAAGAAATTAGGTTTCCGATATTTTTTCCTTTGTCAAGTTTAATATTCCTATACCAACACTACATATTATTAAAAAAAAATAAAATTATTGCTGAAGTAAAATTAGATCATTTAAGTATATACTTTTTTTTGTACGTTATCCATTAAAAGTCAAATCTGAAAGTGTAGTTGTATACAGGGTCATTGATAGTCGATGGTAGGTTAGACGTTTATGGAAAACGGGGCATAGGAGTAGTCTGAAAATTTGGCTACAGCCATAAATAAACACGATCTATTTTTCTAAAATATTTTCATTTTGGCGGTGTTGCTACTTCTACTCAAAAGTAGTAACAACTGGTTAATTTTAAATAATTCAATTTTTAAATTGCAATTTCTTTTTGATATTTTTGTAGTTTCCTATCTACACCGGTTTTTAAGATAATAATAATTTTAGGTTATTTTCTTTCAAAATATTCTCACCAAAATTTAAATTTAGCTGCTATTTGAACCCATATAAAGCTGAAATTTTAGACGCAGTTTGCAAAAGCCTTGTATTTAACAGTTATTTAAATAAATTTATTTTATCTTATTAAAATTGATGATTTTGACGTGACATACAAAAGGTCAAAACTTTATTTTTTCAAATAAAACACCTTGTATATTACTTAAAATTCTGATACACAATTAAAATTCCATCAAGTTGATATAGCATAGTAGTGTAGCTAACTCGTCAACTTTTCGAAATAATCGCAATAATGATTAAAAATCACATTGTCTTCTCATAATTTGCATTAGTTAGCCATGGAACACCATGTGATTTGACAATTGCTCAAATATTCACTGTGTTTGACAGACGTCGATGTTTTGAGAAAGATAATATGATTTTTAATCATTATGACGATTATTTCGAAAAGTTGACAAGTAAGCTATACCACTATGCTATATCAACTTAAAGGTATTTTAATTGTCTATCAGAGTTTCAAGTAATATACAGGGTGTTCTATTTGAAAAAATAAAGTTTTGACCTTTTTTGTATGTCACGTCAAAATCATTAATTTTAAACCGCCCTGTATTAGATAAAATAAATTTATTTAGGTAGCTGTTAAATACAAGACTTTTGCACACTGCATCTAAAATTCAGCCTTATATGGTTTCAAACAGCAGTTAAATTTAAATTTTGGTGGGATTATATTTTGAAAGAAAATAACCTAAAATAATCATTATCTTGAAAACCGGTGTAGATAGGTATAGAGAACTATTCAGAAAAAAATATCAGTAAGAAATTGCGATACTAAAAATTGAATTATATATAGGGGTTTTATTTAAAATTAACAAGTTGTTACTACTTTTGAGTAGAAGCGGTAACACCGCCAAAATGAAAATATTTTAGAAACCTAGATCGTGTCTATTTATGGCAGTAGCCAAATTTTGAGGTTACTCTTATGCCCCGTTTTCCATAAACGTCTAACCTACCATCGACTATCAATGACCCTGTATATTGTTATTGAACGTTAAAAACATATTTACTAAAATTTTTAGTTTAAATAGGAGTTTTTTTCTTGGGAATACAAAAGAAGATCGTAAAGCTAATAGTAGGTAAGACACCCTCAAGCTTTGTGTTTAGACTGTAACTGCTTTGGTGGATTGCGGCCCAAAACTGATCATTTTCAAAGACCCCAACTATACGTTTATTGTTTTAGCATTCAGAATAAGACGCAGGATGTTTTTTTTAATCAACGAAGTATTAACCGGACTCCTTATCAGTTGTGTTGAGTTTGCTGAACGCTCAGTCATTACAAGCACGACAGTACCATCGTAATTCTTGAAATAATAATGAAACTATTATCAATGATAGAGCGGAAAATACACTGCAACCGCATCCTTTCATAATTCATTTAATCTAATGAATATTATTACGTTTATTTGATCAATTTTACGACTTTTATTTACATATTTACGCTTTGTAATAATTAAGATTCATTAATTATTATTTACAGAAACATTAATAAAGCTAATTTCCATTAATTGATACAGATTACGAGAATTTCGTAACAAATCTTATTTTAGAAAGTTTTCATGATAAAATCGAGCACGTAATCTGAACTTCTTTTTCAAGCAAATTAAATTAAATAACGTCAATGACTTCCATGTAACGTAATTTTTTTATTACAATCATAAAAATAGTCGCATGTTAGAAAAGTGAAGTTTACTACAACATTACTGTTAGGCGCAATAGAAACAGCATTTGAAATACATTAATTGAATTTCTAATCAACTAAGCTTAATTATCATAGTTGTGAATAAAGTCTGTACTGGCAAATATCTCTACATTGTCGGACTTTATCATTATTTCCTGAGTATATCGCTGAAACAGAAGTTCTAAAACAATGGGGAAAAATGTCTGTCGTTAAATGTGACCAATTTTTCGAGTGTGGTGAAGGTAAAACTTTCTTGCTGTAATAAATAAATGCTGGAGGTGTGTGCGATACGGACGTGTATGTAGTAATGGCAATTACGACGACTAAATGAAATCTAGTTGAAGAATAGTCCGACTTCATTTAGTTGTTTCCAGACATTCGACCACACAACATTCACATTATACGTCGAACATATTTACAACGGCAGATTTAGTAAAAAAATTCTAATTAGTCCCGAGGGATGAAACATATACAAGATTAAGTTTTGTACTAGGCAGCAGTTGACACCAACTAACATAACATCATTTTTGACGAAATCAAAGATTCCCCAGAGCATTCAAAATAAATATCCAGATACACTTTCGACACTTGGGTACATAACGCTAAAACGAATAAAAACAAGCAACTGTACACAGAACGCATCAGATAACGGTTAAATTTACGAATACGTAAATTTCCGAGAGTGATTACTGATTAGTGTGTGTGTGAATAAATACATTTAGTGTTATTAAAGTTGATAGTTGTACATATGACGTCTGGTTGTTGCAGTTGCTAATGCGTTCCTTAATGAAACAATGGCACCGGTAGAGTTTTCTGAATGCGTCTACGATTATACGGACTTTTGCGAAAATTTATGTACTAATAACTCCGATGAATTTGAAAAATGTGAATTGGACGAGTTTTTGAGTTTTGAGAAAAGTTACCTGCCACAAGTTACTAGTGCTAGTTGATGATGAAAAATTCGAAAATTACGACATCGTGAATTTATTTGAGCACACTCAAAATGACAGCTTTTTAAATGTAAATAGTGAAATTATTGAAAACAGTTCGGTATTAAATTTAGATCTAAATGATTTAGAATACGAATTCAGTATTTTAACCGAAAAGAATAAGTCGGCACCATCACCAGCGGAAGAAGATAGTTCTATATCGAACCAAACATTTTCAGTTCTCGGAGTAGACTTAGACTTGTATTTCAACAACGACAACGTTTTAGATAAAGTCTTACATGACGACGTCGATAACGTTTTTGACATAAACATTTCTCACAATAATATTAACGACAAGAAATTCAGTCAGAGAATAGATGACTTTTTTTATGAAACCTTTGACTTCAATTTCTTCAACGAAACGTCAGAAAACGTGGAAATCAACATTGGAACACCGGCTCCAGCTGATCCCGTTCAAATAATAAACATGTTCCCGTATATTGCCGAAGAAAAAAACCGAAGACGTAGATCCATGCTTTTACGAAACCCCTATAAAGCCAAGGAGTCGATTAAAGAAAATAAATACAAACCCGACAAGCATAAATCATCTCGGTTCTACAATCGGAAACCTGATGCTCTGCTAAATCACGACTACACTCATAAAAAAAAACGACGACGAAAAATATTTTCTTGTCCGATACAAAATTGTGAAAAAATCTACGCAAAATCATCCCATCTGAAAGCACACCTAAGGCGACATTCTGGAGAGAAACCGTTTGCATGCAATTGGCAAAATTGCAATTGGAGATTTTCTCGATCGGACGAATTGGCAAGACATACTCGATCACACTCGGGTATTAAACCGTACAAATGTGAGCTTTGCGAAAAAGCATTTGCAAGATCCGATCACTTAGCTAAACATAGAAAAGTTCATAAGAAAAAAATGGCACAATATGGAAGTTACAGTATTAGAAAACGTTTTCAAGGCGAATAATTGTCTTACTAATGTTGACTGTAAATTAAAAATTATGTGCAAGACAGTATTGTTTATGTATATGTAATTAATAATTATGTAAAAGGTACTGTATCTATTATTATTACACTTTTTGTTTATTTTACAATTTTCTTATTGATAAAGCGTATCCGTACTGATCCTTGTAACATTGACCCATATTAATGACATAAACAAATCAAAATAAAATTTTGTACAATATATTGTGGAAAAATGTTACACTTACTGAAATTGTATCACAAAAAAGCAGTAAATAGCATTCCCGGATCGTGAAGAGTCATATAGCTATTTTAAAAACAAGAACACTCGCTTTCATTTTTTAAACTACATCCAAACTTTTGACTCATAGTATATCTTATCATGTTCCTGATGTCAAGTCCAAGCCATAATTGTATTTATTGTCCTTGTATAACAATGACAGTTCATTTTCTCAAAGTGAAAAATAAAACACACACCGTGCATAAAAATAAGAAAATGGCCAATACTTGACATAGTCAATGTATCTTGGACTGTGTTGCACCAAAGAAAATCACAAATCATCGACCCCTGTTGGGTTCAGCGAGTGTCAAGAAACAAAGGTTGCAACGTCTGGGGTTGATTGCTAACATGCCAACCAATAACTTTCACACACAATTTTTTGGCTGCTTGGTGATTGGAAAGCGATAATGTAACTCAAACTAACAGTCGAATGCAAAACCAAAGAAATGAAAGTTTTGTTATTTTTATTCCTTGTGTTTTGATAGTATTGGAAGTTTTTCTTCTTGTAGTAATGGGGAACGAGAGAGGAAAAAGAAGTACGTGGCTAGAACAAAGGCCATTGGAGTCAAGATAGGAAAGACAACTTCAGAGTAAGAACCAGAAACTCAACCAGAAGCGGAACTTAATTTCAGCAACCCATCAGATCCGGTAACCCTCTCTCTACTATGCTGCAATTTGCAACGGCCCACACAAAGGTCTGCCTTAATTCTGAGATCACCGTCACTGACGTCGACCCAAAAAGAATAACCACTCTCTGCATTGCCTGTCAGCGCTAATTCTTTTACTCAAAAGATTGTCAGGCTGGGATAAGTGACGTTATTGCTACTGTTCAAGAATAAAATACTCTGTTATTAAAACAGTATTCTCTGCTCTTGAAATTCTATGCCTTGCGAAAGAAATCAGAAGACCGAGTGGGGAAAACACTGGAAGAACAAATGAAGTCAGATATGAAACGAAACGGACAGGAAGAAAAAGACTGGCAGAAGCAACGGAGACGCTGTAAGGATAGATAGCGTGAACTATCTCTTTGTTTCAGTTACAGTGGATACCGGTTAGGCGAAACAATCGTATGGCCACAGTTATTCGTCAAATGCAGGTGTTGCAGTGATAACTCGAACAGGGACAAGAAAACCCCTATTTGTCGGACATCGAATAAAGACATGTATTTTTGTGATAAAAGAGGAGTAACAATGAGAATGAAGACGGTAAAATAATAATTCAGATTCATACATAGCATAGCATATTTGCCACTGAATTGTTTTTTTGCAGAAGACGTTGGCGTCGAAAATGATGTACCAGACCGTCTGTGTTCAAAAGATTGGAATGGAACATCTCAGGGAATGGAAGCCGATTCCATTGTTAAGGGATTTAGACAAAGCCTCCCTGACCATGGTATCATTTACAGACATCTTCTAGGAGATGCTGACTCGTCCATTTTCCTCCAAATTCAAAGCAAAGTTATTTATCCAGGACGAATGCCTATTGGAAAGGTGACAATGACACAATATGCATTTGAATGCATTTGCATTTGTATCAATCACTTCGTCAGGGGGATAAATTCAAAACTCTACGAGATGTTGAAGACTGCGGCTTACGAGAAAAAGGATTGACACCTGATAGAAAAAAATATCTTAAAGTGCCTCATGTTTGGTAAATTGTGATTTCTATTTATTTATTTTTCAAAATTACAGATTTGGCAAAGACGTTCGTGCAACCACATCAAATAATAATCAGCATCAGAAGGATTCAGTTTCCCCTGTACAGCAACGACTCTCATGCAAGACTTACTAAATATTCTTGCCCATGTTCTCGAAAATCACATGAAATGTCGAAGTTACTTCTGTAAAAGCATTGGAACAAAGACTGAAGTCTATGAGTTATTCTGTAAGGAAAAGATTGGGAGAGAACTACTGACTGCTTTCCACAGAATAGGTATTTTATTTTATTTGGTTTGATTAGATTTGAATTCAGTTTCTGATTTTTCTTTTAGGTAATCGTTCTCAACGTTTGCTACCCAATGTGACCTCAAATGGTGCAGAAAATTTTATGTCCCTTATGAGAAAAGTGATTTCCGGAAAACGAATCAACTTCACCCAAAAGCACAGGTACAAGTGAAGGACCAAACCAGCGCACATGGCCTTAAATTTAGAAGCCTTTTGGTTGCCCAAAGTTTTTGCTCCCAAAGATGGCCAACCATATCCAAAGATGTGAACTGATGCAGAATCGTTCTCAAAGCAAAAATGTCAGGACCAAGAAAAAAGAATGATTCTAAACATAATTCTCAAGGGCCCGACTTCTCTTGTGGGGCAGACTCAGATATACTTTCCCACACATAAGCACGGTCAAATGTTCCTGCTCTTATTCAACGTCTAACTTTAGATAAGACTCAACGAGAAGCATTAAAAAGAGCTACAACTGAACAACGTATGCCACCGCTCTAGCTTTGGGAGAGACGTTGGAGGCTTACCGCTAGCATGTGAGGCATAATTTTTACTCTTGGCGATTTAATTGGTTTTACCTCGGTGCTTCGGTCTATTCTCTACCCCACTGATATGTGCAAGAATGAAAATATGAAGAGAGAGATAAACTTGAAAGAAGAAGCCAGGCAAGAATACCAAAAGCGCAAAAACGTGGAAGTTGGTGCGTGTGGATTATTTCTCTGTGCTGATCATGAAGGATTTAGGAGTATCTCCAGATGGCATCGTAGGGACAGGCGGCCATATAGAACCCAAGTGTACCAATTGTGCTCCCAAAGATAAGCGATCGTGTTATGCTACTGAGGTTACAAACATCTTACCGTTTCTTGAACATAATACAAGTCTACGCTCCGACAAGTGACAAACCAGATACCAAAATAGAAGAATTCCAAAATATGCTGTGGTAAAGAAGGAGAATACGTGGGCAAATATAAACTTAGTATAAAGAATCCTACGGGGGACAGGTTGGTGCAATTTTTAATTCTAGTCACCAACACATTCTATAAGCTCCACCCTAGGCGTTTCTACATCTGGAAATCACCGGCAGATAAAAGAGATAGAATAGTACGAAACCAAATTGACTTTATTTTAGCAAAATCCGAGATCAGAAAGCTTTCAAACTCGGTGAAAGCGTACCCAGAGTCAGACATCAATAGCAATCATAATCCACTTGTTATAAAGTTTAAGATAACACGATTTAAATACTTTAAAAAGGAGAAGCAGTCCAAACGAATAGATATAGAAAAAACTAAACGATCCTCTAGTACGTGAGCACCTGGGCCTAAAATAACAAACAGAAATAGAAACAACTTGGAAACACATAAAAGGCACGATTATGCATATGCAAGAAACTGAAATAGGGTTTAAACGGAACGTCAAAAAACAGAATGGATGACCACAGAAATATTCAACCTCATGGAAGATAGAAGAAAATATAAAAACTCACCACCACAATACAAAGAGCTGAACAGAAATATCTGACGAAAATGCAGAGACGCAAAAGAGGAATGGATGGCCGACAAATGCAGGAAGAACTACTGCAAGAAAACGACACACTTAATATTCACAAAAGGTAGGTTCCTTGAGAAATAAAACAACGAAATAATACTAGGTAATGAGGGCAAACTAGAAGAAGGAATACGTTGAAACACTTCATCACACTTCATCCAGATATATAACACACAATTTGGATTTATTAGAGGTTTTGGCACACGAAACCTTGTTTCCTCTCAATGTACTAACTCAAAGATGTAGGGACCTGAACGTCAACGTTTTTGCCTATTTGCTTCATGGACTACCTTTGACTGTGTAGAACATCACAAAATGATCCTGAAAAATAGAACAACAAGAAATAAAGCTCATCTCCAACTTATACTGGCATCAAATTGCAGAAGTAAGAGTCGAGTAAGCTCAGATGCTGTGATAATATAAAAGGAAGTAAGACAAGGCCACATACTCTCTCCACTCCTCTTCAACATCCATTCGGAAGCAATTTTTAAAGAAGCGGTAGGCAATTTTTTTGAGTAATGCTTGTTAATTCTAACATTTCTTCTTTCAATAATCTCATTGTTTCCATCAGTTCATTAATAACTTTTTTAAATCGTCACACTTTTCCCAATTACGATTGGGAGTATTAGCATAATGAATTTTGACATCCTTACACTGATCACATCTCCAAATTGCACCATTAATTGATTTTAAAACTTCTATTTTATTTCTATCCAAATTTAAACATTTACCATGATAAGATTTATCGCAATACACGCATTGAAGGCCGGGCGATTTCAATGTTACGGTTTCCGTGCAAATAAAGCAACTTATCGGCATTTTTACTCAACTGTTACAAACACTTTGCAAACTTTAACCGAATCTACAAGCAACTTATGAACTTTTCAACTTGAACTGCAAGATAAACAACATAAAGTTGATTGGGGTTTCTTCTACAAGAAGACCTTCCTTTGACGAGGTGAAATAATAGTTGTTCTTTTGTTGTATCCTCACTCCTAAGGAAGGCCTTTTGTTAAAGGAACCCCAATCAACTAAAAATTAAAAAGAAAAAAAATAATAAGTTATATAAAAGTGGCTTTCTCTAATGCCTTTAACTTAATTGATAGAGAAGCAATGGTCACAGAACTGTTTTCTCACGCTCCAAAACGTCAAGATACTTTAACCAGTGCTACGGGACAAAATTATTTCGTCAGTTTGGAAAATATAATATTTTATCGAAGACAGGAGCCCAGCAGGAGGATCCTGGAGCCCTTTACTTTTCAGTCTGGGATCATTATCAGATTTGAACCTGTGGTACCTAGATGACGGACTTTAGGAGGAGAACCTGATATCGTTATAGAAGACCTGAAAGAGCTTATCAGTAAATGTAAAGAAGTTGGCTTAGAAGTAAGTTTAAAAAATGCGAGATTTACTTTTGTGGAGATGTGGACCATCAGGTGCTTTCAAAGCTTTAATACTGTAGTTCCTGGAATGAGATTAATTCAGGAAGACTTTACTCTATTAGGATCTCCAATAATAAGCTCAGCTACAGAGAAAGTATTTGAGAAAAAGTTGAATGAGTTACAGCGACTTATCTCTAATTTGAAGGGAATTGGGAATTCCTAAGTTTATTTACCTGTTGCGCACTACTCCAATGACGGGATTTCGAGATATTCTTAAATCTTTTGATGATAAAATGAAGCCTGAACTTTCATCAATTCTAAACCTCACTTTTAATAATCCAGTTGGAATACGAAAGGTTACTGACTTGCACATGCCTGCATTTTTGTCTTCCGTAACTGCTACATTTGGATTGGTTTATTCAATTATTTCTCTTTCTAATAAAGTAGACCTCTCCATTATTTGTGGGTTTGACGACAATTAACAGGCTTGGTGTAATCTGACTTCTTTTTTAATTCCAAAAGA
Organism: Abscondita cerata; assembly: GCA_030710515.1. Classification (NCBI taxonomy): domain Eukaryota; kingdom Metazoa; phylum Arthropoda; class Insecta; order Coleoptera; family Lampyridae; genus Abscondita; species Abscondita cerata. Next base: position 175,182 of record JALBCR010004375.1, on the reverse strand, counting down.
ATCCCATATTCAACCATCTTGGGACTTATTCAACGTAGAGAGAATGGTGAACAGCATTCATTTTACCAGAAGGACCAAGCACGATTTTTTGCGGCGAGGAGTTCTCACTCTAGCGCCTGGCTCAATGCGCTTTCATGTGAGAAGTTGGGAACTATGCTTCCAGATACTACTTTTTAAATTGCAGTTGCTCTGAGATTAGGATTACCTTTATGGTAACCTCATAGGTGTGTCTGTGGTGACAAAGTTACGAGAGATGCGGTCCACGGTTTATTGTGCTTGAAAACTGCTGGTAGTTATTCCTGTCATCAGGAAATGAATTATATAATTCATAAAACATTATCTTCTACAAATATTCCTTCAAGACTTGAGCCTACCGGACTATTCAGATCTGATGGAATGCTACTTGTGTTGATTCTCTGGCTCCTTCACATCTATCTCAATCATGAAATAAACCAGAAACCGTAGCAGACAGCAGCTCGAATGAAAAAGTCAAATACACTGATATCTTTAATTAAGGATATCTTTTCCTGCCGATAGCGATCGACACACTTAGATATTAGAGCCATGATGCTATTTTGTTCATAAATGATCTGGGGACTCGAATTGCTCAAGTATCTAGAGAGAAGCGTTCTAAATATTATCTAATTCAAAGATTAAGTTTGGGAATTTAACGAGGAAATAGTGTAAGTACTATTGGGACTCTCCCTTTGAATTCCTCTTTGGAGGAGATATATTTAATTTAAAATGTCTGTGCCATATTTTATTTTAATCATGTGAACAATAAAGTTAGATGGTTATATAAGTTACATAAACATATTTTTGCTGCTATTAAAAATTTCCTTCAAAACTGTGTGACATGTGGTTGATTTTATCGTTGAAACGTCATGCTTAAACAAAATATTGAAGATAGAACAAGTGTGGTTCGATCAGAACTCGAATCTGTAAATGCAAATATGGGATATATATACTTTCCTCTTTCCCAACCAGGGCGCCAAACTTAGATAGACGTGTTCCATCAGTTGTCTGATTGGCGGGTGTTGTGTCCCGCAAATCTCCATTTTAAAGAGAGGCCATACTTTCTCTAACATTGGTAATTTTGGTTTTTTTCCTTATCCAGGAATTTCTCTTCTATTATATGGAGCATTTGTTTCTCCAAGGCTCTTTATTTTATGTTTATACCTCTCCCTTCCCAATGGTTATTATTCTTTCTAGAAATTGCAGTCCACTTCTTTATGCAATTAGTTATATCTCCTTTCTGATAATAAACCCACTCCTTTTGTGGTCTCCAAATCTTCTCTACCCCGCTATGTAGGTATAGTAATACTTGCCCTCTTTCCAATTTGATTTCACGTCTTCCTTTCTTTCTGGTCTTTGCTAAACCTAGTACATATAAATCAACTTTCTTGAACTCCTCTTCTAATTCCTTTTCTTTTCCGGTGTAAGTTACGATTATTATAGTATATTTTTGTCTGAGTAATCCACAATTATTATTACACAATATCAGAGTCAGTAACTGCACCGGGAGAGCGTATTATTGTTGTAAAGCAGTTTTTGATTTCCTATCAAAATGTAAGATATGCATAATTTGTCCTTATTCATATTTTGTAGACAAACCTTAATGATGACTTTTTCGTTGTAGAGTCGAGTAATCCACATTTGATAAATAAACCTTCTTTTATTTATTTGGTGTAGATATTTTAAATTTTAATTATTACAAAACTTCCAAATTTTAAGAAAATCACTTAAGCGGTTTAATTTTATACCATAAAACGATTTCATAATTTCATTTCATAACTTCAGGACTGTATTGCACCGAAACTAAGCAAATTTTCACTAAGCTAAGTTTTTTTAAATCGACTTATTTTGGTCTAATAATACGTGGTAGAGTTTTGTAAAGACCTTTTAGGAACATCCTGTATATGACAAAAGCGATTATTGCAGAAATATTAAGAAGACCATACAAAATCACTTGGAGGCCATCTACGGATATTTCTGGCTATACTAATACTGCGCAGAGAGTTGATCCACTATATCAACCCCTCTATTTGTAGAATTATAATTTCGGGTTTTGTCTTTATCTTCTAGAATCGAGATCAATGGAGTCGTCGTGATGTTAAGTGGACAACCGAATGACTTGTTTATTTCTTTGGGACATGACACAATAGTTTCGTTCTTCATAAAGCCCATCATACTTGATGTTTCTGGTATTTTTATCAAAAATTACTAGGTATTTGCTTTTTGTTTTTTCTCAATGTCCCAAATACTGTTAAATGATGAGTATGTAGTAAATTGGTAGTAACTTCAACACACGTAAAGTTATCCATCGTCACATTTCTCCTGGATTGAGATAGCGGTAAGCAAAGTCTATTTACTACATCAGACAAAGCAACTTACTGAAAATGCCCTATTGAACTGTTTTCCTCAATAAACCTCAATATATAGTATGTATAGAAGGTTCACGAGTCAAAAACACAAAGACTTTTAAACCGAAACTGCAACGACCGTACAGCTTTCAAACATTTTTCTTATTGATACTAGTTTGTCTTGACTTTTGCGTTCTTCTCTCGTACGAATGTCATCTGTTTGCAAACATCGCATTAGAAACCAAAGCCTTCTAAGTGCCATTTTAGCTGGAAATATATCTAATCCTGTACCATCATCAGACCAAAATTAAAAAATAAATGTTCTGCCTGCTTGATATACACCCGCTAAGTAAAGTAAGCCAAATAGAGCTTTAATTTCTGATATGTGCGTTGGTCTTGTATCAGATTCTTTGTATAGCGTTCAAATATAAATTTATACTCTCCACTAATTCAGTCATAATTGCATCGTCAAAGAAAAATTGCCAGCATCCTTGAGAAGAAGATATACTATTTGCAACACCAACAACTCTAGGAAATGTAACAATTATAGTGTCTTGTCCTTGTTCAGACATTTTGGCACCACATAATTTTCACGATTTAGTACCATTTTTGGCTGATAGAATAAGTGATCGCGATTAACACCACAAGTCTGGAGCAGGATGATACCTCATTTTTTTAGTTTCTCGAACTTCATGTTCGCTCTCAATATCATGGTCGCTGAATTCTTCAATCTGCTCTTCAGTTACAGAATCATCTGAATCGGAATAATGTTCTTCTTCAAATAAGTCTTGTAATCTTGCTACTTCTCTTTCGTATGGATCATAATGCGAGGCGTGTTTTTAATTAAGTACCGTTTTGTGATTTCGCCCTTGCAGGAGTACTGTTGGCATTCCGCGCATGCGTGCTGTGTACCTGCATCTGTCGGGCACGCGCATACGCAGCATGACATTTTCGCTGCAGTGTACGGTTGTCTGTGACTGTTTAAAATACTTCCGCCTATCAAAAGTCGCGCCGCCTGCTTTAACCGTCTGTTACCCGTTTTCTTTGTACCAAACGCCTAAAAACAATCGATATTCATCGTGAGATCTGTACAGTGTACGGAGAAAACATTATGAGTGAGGGCGCCCTCTTTAAACGCATTTTCGTACCATTCTCTCACTCATAATGTTTTTTCCGTATACTGCACAGATCTCAGGATGAATATCGATTGTTTTTAGGTGTTTGGTACAAAGAAAACTAATAACAGACCGTTAGCAATCGGTGGGACTTTTGATAGACGGAAGGATTTTAAACATTCACAGACAAACGTACGCAGCAGCAAAAAATTACCTACTTGCGTTTCTGCGTGTCCGATAGATGCAGAAACACAGCACATGCGCGGAACGCCGACCGTACCTCTGCAGCGGTGGAATCTCAAAACGGTACTTCATTAAAAAACACGCCTCGTATAATTCATGATTCTGTAATGTCCGATGTCAATTTATTGTAAATATTTTAAGTTTAAATTGACCTCGGACATTACAGAATCATATTATGGATCATACGAAAGAGAAGTAGCAAGATTACAAAACTTATTTGAAGAACAGTATAATGTTTTAGTAATAATTATGGAAATATACAAAATGAGATTTAAAACAATATTTGTTACATAAAATGAAAAAAATATACACGAAAAACGCGAGACCAATTGTTGTAATTAACTTTTTAGATATGTTTTATTTTAAACTAAGAATTTCTGTTTTATTTAAAAAACGGTCCTAGAGTAATTATTAAGATACAGCAGTCACATGTGACCTCGATTTAAGAATAACCCACTTGTTCTGTATCAATTATTAGCGTTTTGTACGCGACCGGTGTCAATTACAGTAGCACCACATCGCCTTATAGTTTGCAACCCACAATGTTAAAAAATGTGATTATTCCTTAGGATATTATACACACCTGTTACTTCAGATGTATTTCATTTTTTTAAGATACTTGACCTTATTGCTAGATGTCACTAACTTACTAAATTAAAAAGACCTTTTAACATGATCGCGGTTGTACAATGTTCTGAACATAGCAATAATTCAGTGCCGTTAGCAAACGTAAACTTTCAATTATAACAGAAGATTAATAAAGTTAACCGAAAAATTCGAACTGCTATCAATTGAAGAATCGTATTACATTCTAGTAAATTACATCCTGGTTAATACTCCCAATAAGCTTGGTAGACGTGTATTATTGATATCACTACTAATCTATTAGCATAGATCTGTGCTATTAGTAAATTTTGTTTGATTGAATACCACAGATTAATCCAGTTTCAATGAAATGTTAAACCTATTACTATCTAATCACATTTGACAATGTATCTGTCAAAATTACACATAAACAAAAACAGTGTGATCATGCAAACCTATTTTGAGTGCTAAATATACTTAAAATTGATTTTTAAAAACATTGAACAATTATTATCGTTTATTCAATACATATTTTAAGAAACATATTCTAAGTTCGTTTAGAATATGATTTCTAGATAGAAATAAATATGTAACACAATACAAAATTTTTAACATGTTTAGAACTATAGCAATTTTAAATAGTATTCTAAATGTTTAAGAAAATTTTGAGTAACTACTTCAAATACTACACTTTACAATATAAACAAGGAGATCTTACATAACACCCAAAATATGTATGAAGGCAACGTAATTTGTATATTCAATCACTACAATATGGTGATATTTTGTATTAAAAACGTAACCATTAAACCTTCCTATCAAACATATACAGTATTTTTTTAGAACCTAAAACAAACATTTGAATTAACCTTAAATACTGAAATATGCTTCATACGCACTTTGGAATAAACCTTAAGCCCTATGATTACAATTTCGTTCAATCTCCATTGTTCTACACACCCATCCGGCAATATCGACATTTTCTGTTTCAGATTTTCTTATCCATTCGTGATTCTAAGGTACAGATATATGGTATTCATAAGAACAGCGATAAAAATACTCTACCATAAGTGTTTTTAAGTCGGCTCGTTCGTCAGGATGCTTCTTTTGTACAACGATCTACAAGTCTTTAAATTCTGAACTGAAAAAACCGGCTGGGAGCATAGGAGGAGGTTCGTTTACAATATAATCGAGCAACTCAAAAATCGCCATAGGTCTAGGTCCATTTGTATGGCTGGGTGAATCTCCATCAAGCTGTCCAAACATGACAGCAATTGTTTTAGTGTCTGGTGGTGGAATAGGATACATTCCTATAGCCATTTCCACTAAAGATAAACCCAGTGACCATATATCACTTTGTACTGAATAATGAGTTCCTGAAGTCGTTCCGGCTAAATGAGAAAAAAAGAGATATTAATACCATAAACCTTAGTATTTCAAGCAAATTATAAACTTAGCATTAGACATTGCAACCAAAGCTTTACTAAATTAAACAAGATTTTTCTTGTAAATTTTCTCTTAAGACAAGAGTCATCGTCAAAATGTAAATTACAAAAAAAATAGTGCATACAAACCCTCCAATACAACTAAGAAAAAGTTGTATACTTAAAATTTATAGTAAGCAACATCTAATGAATAGCTTAGGCACTACATCAGAAGAAGCATATTTTTTACGTCGGTAAAGTTGGCACTCCTACTTTGAGCAAATTGAATAAAAAAACCGATGACAATTTAGTACTAATTTGTACCCAAAAGCTAGAATTTGTACCCAAATAAATTTGCTGCAATACGATTTTAGCTCAAGCTAGCACCTCCAACTATGTCAAAATCAAATTTTAACAGAACAACTAAAAACGTTTAATTACGCACTAATTTGTACCCACCATGGTTTTTCTATAATATTTTAATTATTTATTCGTATGGTACATTTTTGTTAAATATTGTATTGTGATGTGTTATGTATGGTGCCCCAGAACATCAGTATAAACCTGTATAGTTAATAATCGTTTTTTTTATAACATTTCGGTAATGAATTTGAATGGTTTTGCAAATACTTCTTTAAAACCTCGTCAACTCTACATAGACTTTTTTCTTCGTAGGAATATTTACAAAAACATTCATTTTACACATTTTTCCTTCAAACAAATATAATTTTATTATACACAACTTGTTTAAGATCTGATTAAAAAATCTGCCCCTGAACATTTAACAGACCTACGACCGATAAGTATTCTTCCAACATTGTCCAAAATTTTAGAACGAATAGTGAATCTTCAACTAATAAACCACTTAAATTTTAACAACATACTACCATCACTTCAATCTGGGTTTTAGGACCAGGTCACAGATTGTACTTACAGCTCTACTTAATATTTCTGACGACATTTTTTAGATCATTAGATGATAATAATATGGTTGCTCTGATTTTATTAGATTATTCTAAAGCATTTGACACGATAGATCATGATCTCTTAATATCCATATTGCATATTAGGGTTGATAATAACGTACAATTATTTTCAAAAATTATCTTAGTCGCAGAACTCAAAGAGTAAAACTCAATCAGGCAGTTTCAAATAGCAGTATTGTAACTAGTGGAGTCCCTCAAGGATCTATTCTGGGTCCCACACTTTACGCAATTTATACGTCCACCTTTTGTTCTTCTATCAAAATTGTAAATTTCACTTATACGCCGATGACACACAACTTTATTATTCGTTTGAACCTGGTGATACACAAGCAGATTCTGATCGAATTAACGAAGATCTCCTAAATTTAATATTACTTTCAAAGGATCACTGTATAAAAATAAATCCTAAAAAGTCTAGCGTATTAGTGTTTGGCGAGTATTTACGAAAAGAAGTTGTTTCTGAACTAGAAGTTAAAGTAGACGGAGCCCGATTAAATTGGGTTGAGATGGCAAGAAATTTAGGACTTATTATTGACACAAATCTGCGTTTTAAATTTCATATCGCTAAACTAATTCAAAAGGCTTATGCAAATCTTAAAATTCTTTTTCTAATAGACATCTTCTTGACAGAAGTTTAAAATTAAATTGTGCGACTCATTAGTGCTCTCACACTTCAATTTTTGCGATCAAGTACAATCACTGTCTTGTTAAAACTGATGTTAACAGAATTCAACGAGTTCAAACGCATGCCTTAGATTCGTTTATGGTATCAGAAGAAAAGAGCATATATCTTATAAGTTGCCTGATGCTAATTGGCTGAATATGAAAAATAGGCGTTCTCTGCACTGTTTGTGTTTGTATTTTCAAATTATTACTGAAAAATCCACGATATCTTTTTTTGAACGATTAAGTTTTCGTACTGATGTCCACAATCTTAATCTTAGATGCAGGAATCTACTTACACCTCCTATACATAAACAGCAATATTTGAAACGAGATTTGAAAGATCTTTTACATTTAACATCACCAACATTATTAATAGTAGAATTTGTGAAGCCGAGGCGACATTTGCGACATCTATGATCTCTTTAAAAAAATTTGAAAAAAGAGCTTCAGCTAAAACAAAACAATCAATAACTGTTATCTGTCCATTTTGTACCTAACATATATTTTTTTTGTTCATTTTTTTTTATTTATTTGGTTTTTGTTTCTTTTGGCTACCATATATTTACATATCTTATTGAATCTGGGCTAGCAAGGAAGAGCAGAAACCTCTTTGGAGGCTTTCTGATGGTGCGCCCTTTAGCCGTAATAATGTATAATTACTTTTGCGGAAACAGTAGCTAGACTAAAATTATTTTGTTTTATTATATAGTTGTTATTTTTTTCTTTTTTTTCGGCTAACATTATTATTATTATTATTAGTAATTACTGAGATATGACAATTGCGTGACACTAATTATTTTTCAGTATCTCCAAGCATATTCATTATACAAAAATTATAAAAGCAAAGTTGATGAAATTTTATTAATTATAACTTCTATTTGAACTATTTTTTCTAAAACTTAACTTTCTTTTTGCTCTTTTCGAGTTTTAGGGCCAAATTCAGAGATATCACTCACCCTCAATCTATACTTAAACTCAGCTAAATTCGACACTCAACCTCAAAATGTGATTCATAAACAAAACTAGACTATTTGACCACTATAATTTAAGTGTCGGCGATCGCTACATTGTAAACATAACCTAATCTGACAAATGCCTCAGATGAGTTACTCCAATTTATGTAGTTTTTTGAATATCGAACTTGAGATTGCACTCCACGCACCATTCAACTGAGAGATGAATGTAGTACCAAGTGAGTGTAGTAGTAGTGGCGTTTCTAAATTTGGCCCTTAGTCTAACGTGATTAAAGAAAGTGGACACTTCGGCCGTTGAACATAACGGCCAATGAACAGAACGAGCAATTTTTTCCAGAATCTATTTTGTTTTAGACACAATGCCCACTTCGTTATTTGACGCAACGTCTAACTAGGACACATCGCCGAACTTGGCTCATGGCCCACTGATACATTAAAGTCTCATTTTGGGCGCTGTTAAAGTAACAAACTTTCATATTTGGGAAGGCCTACCTTGGACACATTGCCTATTTTGACATTTGATCAAGCGTTTAGTTAAGTATTTATACCTAAAATATAAAAACTAATTGATTAGCTTCAGTAAGAGTTCCGAATTTATAAACTTTTGTTGTGTCAAATAAAGTGAACAGTAGAAAAAGAAAACACCAAAAACTCTACAAAAGCTGCAACCGAACGCGTGCTTCAATAGCTGTTAAGCTAAAGCATGTATTTTCGAAATACTCCGCTAAAGGATTAAATTAAAAATTTGTAAAATTTACGAATTGTTATACTGTTTAAATCTCTTACTGCAATTTTCATTCTTAAAGTAATGCAAACGCAGTAACTATTTAGCAGCTAAGAAACTATTTCAGCCGATTCAATAGAATATAACAAGTACTACAATAAACCTTTAGCAGAGTAATTTGAAGAAGTGGATTATGTCATCATGAAAACTTCTCTTCAATAGGTACTGAAGCAATATCGAAAATTATAAAAATTTGTAGAAATCGGTAAATTGACTGGAGTTAGTTTTAATCTTTTGAAAAAATATTCCATTTACACATTTTTTTTCAAACATAAAATAATGTGTAATTGAATTATACACAACACTTTGATTTGATGAGTAATTATCGAAGCACGACAATCTCGTGAATATTAATTACATAAAGTAGTCAACAGAACTTGGTATTTAGTATTTTCTATACAGGGTGGCGCAGACTTCTGACATTAGAGGATACCAATTTTGGGGAAGAAAGATATAACCATCAAATTTTGTTACATTTAGTCCAGATACTAAGTGCACATTGTTTTAGTTGTTAAATTAAACTACTAACTCAGTCTTATTGACTATCAATTCAGTCTTGTAGATAGCATTAATAAAGCTCACACAATATTGGGAGAAACATAGGCATTTGCAACCCACTGATTTGTTTTTGTTCATCCACCCCCACCAAGAACATTTTCTCTATAACAGCATACCCAACTTTAAACAATTTTTTGGAGAAAAACTCACCTGTATTACATCGAAAGCTTTAAAAAAATCGAGGGGTAAACCGACAGTGGAAGTAGGTGTACATTCAAGTGGAATTCCAGTGGAAGTATGTGGAAATACATGGAAGTATGTGGTTGTGTAGTGAAAGTGTGGTACGGTTTCATAAACAAATACTAAATGGCTGAAGTTGCTCAAAACTTCTTTCATATATCCTGTAACAGTTTATTTTCCATCTACAGTTGCTCGACCGTTCCCCAATCCACGACATTTATTCTGGTGAACAAGTTAACGTACATAACGTTAGTATGTACGCGCAATGTTAAATTGATTTGTGATCCGAATTACACAGGTATTATCGGGACACTTCAAAGTGCTAGACACAGTCCATATACTTGAGAACACATCTATTGAAACCATCAACTGTAGAACCAATGTGGCAGCACTTTGCTTCGGTTTCACATGTTACACTTTTCATAGCCCAAGACGAAGTTCCAACTACTTCGAAATCAAGTTTTTGTGTTCGCCTTTCAAGCGAGCTTTGCTGTTGCCAGAACCGAAGAAGAGAAATACTGCCTGCTGTGGTAACGTCACGTAAGATTGATGGAATAGGAAACAAAATGGCAAGAGAGATCACGAAAAAAGAAATAAAAGAATAAAAACAAAAGAAAATTACAAAAAGGAACCACCTACACCTAATCCATCCTCAGACGACACCGATGAATCTCTTTCATATCAAGGATCTGATGTATATAAGCGGGATAAAGAACCGACAGAAAATGATGAAATGTTTGTGGAAGCAATTTGATCGAAGATACTTGTGTGGGAGCAGAATTCAAAGGGAAACAGAAACACCTCTATATTCACACTGTTCAAGAAAAGAAAAGCACGTATAACATAAAACAAAGTTTATTGCCATAAAAAACAAGGTATCTTCAATTTCCCTGCGCCAAATTATACGACTTGCAAGCACCTTAAAACTTTTGTCTCGTGTCGAAAGAGTAAGATATTCGTTTTTAAGAGTTCTTCCAATGAAAGGGAACTAAGTACTACCTACACATTTTACTATACACCCTAAAATATTTATAATTTTGTAAAATATTTTTATACTTTGAAAAATAAACTTTTTAAATAAACTCTTGAGGAGCTAGTAATCAGCGCATCGACATTTTTTGAGTGTCGGCCATAGGAGCAATGATTCATACTGAAATTTAATTTTCTATTTTTCTTCCTAACACTATATTGAGCCGAGTGAAACTAGAAACTTGCATGACTCTGTTAATATGTTTACGTTTTATATTTTCTCTATCTCTATTTTTACCAAAAAAAGTAAGATTTGTTTTTCTTAAAGTATTGACTATTCGTGTCCTTACCTTAATCATTCAATAAGAGTGCCATGCATGTTATGTTTTGAAAGTAACAAAAAACCTAAAACCAAAACTAAAAAATGCACTGAATGGGTACAAATTAGTGTTAAATTGTAGTTTTCTTCGATTTGCACAAAGTGGGGGTACCAACTTTACCAACGTTAAAATTTGTTGGTAGAGTAGCTGTTAGTGCTGAGTTAAATAACTATACAGGGTGAATCACCACCAACGATACCGGGTTTACTTTCAAATATAGTACAGTATCTCCCAAAAGTGTGGCGCATCAAAGTTAATTTTTTTCCTAGCGTTTTTTTGATTGCCCGTAAATAATAAGGTATACTTTTATAAGGTTCCTTATACCTAAATACAGTGTGTTCGGAGTTACATGAACTTTTCGTAAGATGTGAAGTCTTAAAAAAGTCATCATCTTCTAATCCAACAAATTTACTCTTATGTCTAGATAATCTGTATTTTATTAACTCATAAAGTTAACAAAAAAGTCCTCTTTCGAATGGTTTAAGGGCGTCCTATGCCTAAGTGTTACTGTTTTTTAAGCAATTTACAATTTTCGTAAAATTAATGGAGGTGAGGATATATAATTTAATTAGTTAGCAACATTTTATGACGTTACAGTCAGATAATCACATGAGTTACAAAAACATGTTTTGGTGCATGTCACATACAATATTTTTTGAAAAAAAAAGTTTAAAAAAGAATTAAATTAAATTAATTAAACCAGACTCTACACGTTTCCTCCAAATCTGCTTAAAAGAAAAATCTCTGACTTCAAAAGTGAAAAACAATGTAAAACTGTTATCAACACCAAGTTATCCTTTAAGAACTAAGACGACATACAAGAATTCACCTCAAAAAATTGTTGAATCCAAATTAGATGTTGGAGATATTAGTGGAGCTGTGAGAATTTTATCATCAAATAACAAATTTGCTGAAAATTGTCCAAAAACTTTCGAAGAACTCAAATCAAAACATCCTTAACCTTCTCGTGACCTTTTGTTCCCTAATCCACCTAAAAAAGATGGCATAGCTCTTTCTGTTAGTGAAAATGATGTTTTTACTTGTATCCTGTATTTTCCTAATGGTTCTGCTTCTGATCTGGATGGACTGAGACCACAACACCTCAAACAGAAAACAAGTTGGTGATGTTGGATAACAATTATTGAAGGAAATAACAAATTTATTCAATTTCATGCTCTTAGGCAAAATCTCTCCTAAAATTATAACTTTTCTCTATGGAGCCTTTCGCAAAAAGGATGGTGGGATTAAGCCTATAGCTGTTTCGACGAGTCGTCTCTAAATTAGGCTGTTTTAAATATTCAACAACACTTTCTAATTATTTTAAACTTATTCAAATGGGTGTTTGAATAAAACACGGTTGTAAAACTTCAGTCCATACTGTTAGATTTTTATCTCTTTAATAATCAATCAGCTGAAATTCTACTCAAAATCGACGTAAAAACGCATTTAATTCAATTTCTACAAAACGTTAGATCTCTTTCTTCAGAATTATTTTCTTTTTTGTGGCAATGTTATTCTTACCGTCGTAATTTATTCTACCAAGAAGATTTAATTAAATTATTTGTAGGTTGTCAAGAGAGAACCCGTTGGGACCTGCAATTTTAGCATTTCTATTTATCTCATTATTAAGGAAATTGCTGTTGGGAAATAAATAAATAAATAAATAATAAATAAAATCCAAATTCAATGTTTGGTATTTAGATGATGGCACCTTAGGTGGATCTGTGAAAGAAGTTCGTTAAGATCTAGAAAAGCTGACATATGAATTTAGGAATTTTTTCTAAATGTAAATTATTTTTCTGACTTCGAAATTTCTAATTACGTTAGTGCGTTTGAATCTATAATGGCCCCTGGTTTTAAAATTCTTTGACATGAAAATGGTATTTCTTCTAGGTTGTCTTTTAACCGAATAAGCTTTTCTTTTTTAATCTTCAAATCTTCTTGAAAAATTATCTATTCTTTCCAAAGATAACAATTCTTATTATGCTCCTTTACTTTTTAATACTGTTTTTGGATGCCAAAGTGAATTTATTTTCTAAGATGTTGTCTGTTTTGGAAATTTAAAGACATTTTCAGATTTTTCTTGGGATCACGCTTCTTTGCCTATATCTTTAGGTGGTTTAGACATAGATTAACTGAAGATATTTTTTACTTGATTTTCTTTCATCCATTTTTACTACATCAGAACTTTTTTCTTTTATCCTTGGAACTTCCTTCTCAAACGTTGAATTAAATATGAAGCTAACGCTTGAATATGTGGAACATTGAACATCCTTTCATCGATCTTCTTGAGAAATTAAATTGTCAAAGCAGTTGGGATTCCCAAATAATGCAAAGCACATTCGAAATTTTTCTTTCAAGTTTACAATCACCTCATCTTGCTATCCTCAAACTTATGCAGAAAAAGAATATGAAGCATGGTTCAAAGCTTTATCTCCTTCATAGAGTGGTACACTTCTAGATAATCAAAAACTTCAAACTCTCTAGGTCACCATGGTCTATCTTGAAAAAGAAGTGCAGGAATATTCGTTCGCCATTGTGCTATTACTAACATCCTTAAACAAGCATTTGGTTCTGCTGATATTCCCTGCATTCTAGAGCCACCCGGTCTTCTAAGAGAAGATGGAGAACCTCCTGATGGTGTAACTTTAATCCCTTGGAGGAATGATCGTATACTTGTCTCGCACTTGTTTCTGATACTGTTGTACCTTATTTTATTTCGAAACGTTGTCAAATTGCGGATTCTGTTGCTGAAGATCAAAAACATTCAAAATACAAAACAATAAAAATCCACATGAATTCATCGGTTTCGCCGTCGCAACGCTAGGTCGTTGAAGCAAAGAATCAAAGTTTCTACATCTTTTCTGCAGCAACAAATTGGCATCGCCATACATTCTAAGCAGGTGTGACCGATGTTACCATGGTTACCATTTTCAAAAACAAATATCGAAGTGACGAAAATTTTAACTTTTCGTAACTAGTTAAAAAAGGTGGACCTTTTTGACACTTGCTTTAATTATGAAAATTGTCACATCTGTCACGCAAAAACACAAGTGCAAAAAAATCCGTATCACATTCAACAACACTACCATTTGAAAGGAAAACGATTATGATGAAATTTTTATTTATGAACTTATGCAAAAATAAGACAATTATTAGCGGACTGTAATGTAATTCGTGAGAAAACGGTTGGCGTTTATGGAAATGATACCCCATCATCTTAACTTATATTTTTCTTATCACCTCGGTTCTCTGTTCACGTTGCTAGGAACAGATTCTATGCGAAAATCGACCTTTTTTCAAATTCGTCTCGCATTAAAACGGCTCGAGATATTTTCGTTTCGAAAAAGTTTCGAGTTTACGAAAGATGTGTCTTTATTTTTCGATTTAGATTTTTTTTGTACGAGGGCATCTTCGAGGTTAAAAAAATGTTAAAAGTAGTCAACAAAATTTCAAACAAATTGAGCCGTAATTTGACCACAACTCGCTTATTTTCGGATCGATTTTCAAAATTCAAAAAGAATCTTACGCGGATAAACAAATAAGCACTTTTGGCCGATTTAGTTTTTTTCGACCTCGCGTGTTTTCAAAAGTTATAAAAAAATTTCTATCGAAAACTAAAACGGCCATAATTTCTAAATTATAATCGATAAAGAAAAAGTTTATTTAAAAAAAACGTTCTTTTTTGTGCCCCTGTCGCATAATGTGCAATAAAATTTTTCTTTTTTTAAACCTTTTTTTTTCAAGCAATTTTACATTGTCAATACGAAATAGGTATTGTAATTTTACTTTGTTATAACTCCGGAACCATATTACGTAAAACATGAATAAAAATACATAAGATTCGTAATTTTGCATATTTTAGAATGGCTTAGCTATAGAAGGTTCAATTTCACCAAAAAATCTGTTTATGAACACTGGCCCACTTGAGGGAACGGCGTTACTTTGTTCGTGAGGCTCCTAGGAGCCTGTGGGTAATCTAGTATTACATAATAAAATTTTGGTCCAAGCAGTTTCGGAGGGACGTGAATCCATCAAACAAACGGCAACAAATGACGAAATGACACAAAAAGTTGAAGCCACGGTACTCGAGGATCGTCGTGTGAAGGTTTCCACCATTAGTATAGCATTAAGCATACCTGAACCTAGCTTAATAACCATCTTATACGACAATTTGAACATGATTAAGGTGTCGGCCAGGTGGGTTCCACGATTGCTGACACTTCAACAAAAAATGCGTAGAGAGGAAATTTCGCAAAGTCATTTGTAAACTTTAAAGAAAGATTCTAACTATTTGGAGTGAATTGTGACAGGTAATCAGACTTACTTCACTGGGAGCCTGAGACCAAATCTGAATCAAACAATGGTTTCATAAAGGGTACCCAACCCCCAAAAGGCAAGGATGTCACCATCTGCTAGAAAATTGGTGGCCATCATTTTTTGAGAAATTAATGGCATCCTCCTCATCAAATATATGCCAACAGGCACTACCATCAATGCCCATACTTATGGCAAGACTTTACAAAATTTTCGTAAATCAATTGATGAAAAACGACCACATTTCAAAAAAGAAGTGTTTCTGCTGCCGACAATGCAACTGTTCATAAAACTGCGAAAGTCAAACCAACTGTGCAAGAATACAACTTGGTAGAGATGGACCAATCTCCTTATAGTCTGGATATATCTCCTTCTGACTTCTATCTATTTAGTTTATTGAAGAAGCATCTCTGAGGGCACCGGTTTTGCTTCTGACGATGTCCAAAAGGCCGCGGGAGAAGACTTTTGAAGACCAAGAGAAAACTTTTCTTTTGCAAGGGCATAAGCTCACTGGAAAGCAAATCATAAGTGCGTTGGTATAAAGGGAGACTATGTTGAAAACAGAATTCTCAAAAAAATCGTATACCTTTTCTTTCATGGCTAGGTAGATTTTTTCTAGTGCCCTTGTAATAAAATACAGGGTGTTCCTAAATATCATGTACAAACAAAGGAAAGTGATTCTTTGGCTTATTTTATGACTAAAATATCATATAAACATTGGTCCACAAACGCTTCCTTAGAAGTTACACGGTGTTAAAATTTCAATTTTTTTCAAGGTTTTTTGTTTATGGCTCCTGCAGTTCTTGAGATATTGAGTTCAAATTTGGTATGTAAGTTAGGCTCCAGGGGTTACATCTTCTGACAAGTCAGAGGACCGTGCGAATTATACCGGGTGATTCAGCGGCTATTTCACTTTTTCTGCCCTGAACTTTTCTGTGGTCTACCGCTTGTAGATTTTAAAATAAAAATGGATTCTCTGTCCTGTTTAGAAACTTTTGGTCTCTTGCACTTTTTCTTATCTGCAATCGTTTTCGATAAAAAAAATTAGAAAAATACCTAACAAAATTAAATTTTTCAAAAGTGGTCTAGTAGGCTGTGAATTTAAAGTATCACCCGGTATAATTCTCACGGTCCTCTGACTTGTCAGAAGATGTAACCCTGGAGCCTAACTTACATACCAAATTTGAACTCAATATCTCAAGAACTGCAGGAACCATAAACAAAAAAATTGAAATTTTAACACCCTGTAGTCCGCTAATGAAGCGTTTGCGGACCTATGTTTATATGATATTTTATTTTAGTCATAAAATAATCCAAAGAATCACCTCCTTTGTTTGTACATGATATTTAGGAACACCCTGTATATTCGGGTTGAAAATTAGTGCACAACTCCTAACTATGGTTTATTAATATTAAACAACAACCAGTTTCATTAACCACAGAGACACAATTTTCAAGTCTTAAAAACTGTAATTTTTCAATGTCTTGTCAACATGTTGTTCCTTAAATTTAAGTTCAAACCTTTAATTCTAAGAAGTATTCGACTTCATCATTTTAATTTAAGACCTGATAAAAGTGGCCATGAGGCCCCTGAAACCAGTTGCTGATTAATGTTAATAAGCGATAGTAAGGAGTTGGTGCACTAACTTTAAAATACCGGATGTTCCATATGAAAAAATATAACTTTGATGTGCCACACTTTTTAAGACATACTGTATATTTCAAAATAATTTTAAAATGTAACATTTATCAACCTGCATGCTACTAAAATGACAAAATTTGAAAAACTTTTCCCGTTTCCTACAAATCTCCGTCTCGTTGGTAAGGATTCACCCTACTTAGTTATTCGTCCATAAGTTATAAAAATAACATATTCTAGGAACAGGTACTATACAATTATAATCATATAAGTACAGATAAGTATGTACTTCCTTGTATTTATAACACAAGGTTTCATATACATGTTTTTACTACACGACTAGTGCAGTTACTGCATTGTATCGTATTGTTATTTTAATAACTGGTTACAAGGATACAAGGTTCTAAATATCCACTAATAATATATTACTCAATACTACCAGCTGATAATGTTTAAAAACTATAAAAAACTTACAGACATGTAGCTTAGTGTTCCAACAAATGAATTAGCCATGGAATCAATGAGTTGTCGATACTCAAAATCACATATTTTATGTCACCACAACTATTTACCAAAATATTACTTGGTTTAACGTCCCTATGCATAATGGCGTGCTTATCTCGCAAATAACTTAAACCCTTTAACACAGCTGCTGTAATTTTACCTAAAATGTTCTCAGGTATCCTTCCAGCCTTTTTAATATTAAATCTAAGGAGCCGGCATCCATGTACTCCATACAAATACTGATTTCTCCATCGCTATAGAAAGCCCCGTAAAATCCAACAATGTGTGTAAAATTACATTCGTGTAGCACCTTTAACTCTCTTATAATTTGCTTTTTAATTGCGGGTTTCACTTCTAAATGAATTAATTTTCTCGCCATTATGAGGCGACTAGATTTATGACGAACTTTCATTACTACACCACCATTACCGGATCCTAACTCGCCTAACTTTTCAAAATCATCATCACTCAATTCTCCTATTTTCTCTTTTTGGCATAAAAACACTTCGATACGTTTGCGTTGTGAATCGTCCATGTCGAGTTCTTCAAGGCGTGCAGTTAGGTTATCGATACTAGATTTTCTCACTAAATTGTTAACGCTAAAATATCTATATAATCTATTATAACTATACGTAGTATGAATTGCTATACCTGGATCCTTCTTGGAAAGGAACATTAGTTGGTGTTACAGAAGGAGTCTGATCTATAGAACCAGGAGGTAAAGTTAAATTTAATTTGTTTTTCGACATTGTAAGCTAAAGTAAATAGCTTCTGAAATTAATTAAACATTTAATAGACTGGGAGAGGAATGCTTATAAAATGTATCTGTTGAAAAACATTGACGAATTAAAACAAAAAAAACTTAACCACAAAATTGACATCTTTTGACAGTCAGTGTCACTTACGATAAATGCGTGTGCGCCACACCTACTCGTTGTTGTCACGTTTGTACGATTAATGGAAGTATTCGAAGATTTCAATTAAATAGGTGTACATTATGATTATTTTGTTGATTTTCAATTAAATTAAAAATAGGAACATTTTAAATCTGTTTATTTATTAATTGTTATCAATGAGTTTATTTCGAAGATGTATAGTACACTCTACTAAATTTAAATCGGAACACGATATTTAGTTCTAATGCTGGTGAACTTTTTAAGAAATTTATTTCAGACAAATAGCACTACCAGAAAGCCAAATCCATTATCCGCAAAAACTACATGGTGGATTGTTTTGTTGTGTGTCCGACAAAGTCTACGTTTTAGGTCTTTGCCAAATTTCATGATCTTCATGTAGTTCGTAGCTATCGCCTGTTCCTGACATGCAGTAATTAAGGACTTTGTTTCAGCTTTTAAATTAGCATGTGTAGCCACTTTCATGTCATGACACTATTGATTGTTTGTTTTTCTGTTTCTATTAATATTTGGCCATGCATTGCTTTCTGCTTTCATTTCTGTTTTTGTTCTACTCTTAACCTTTCCTTCATTCTTTCTTTCACTAATCAAAGGAAAGGAACACCAACTGCAGCGTCTATTTAACCAACAGAAAAACACCAAAACTGCATCAAAAACTTGATTCTTAGATAAGCTTAAATAATTCCGAAAATCCTAATGGACCGTTATCATTGTAATTCATAAGCAAATTTCTGTTTTTAAAAATTTCTAAACCTTCATAAGAATCAAGTTCGTTTTATAATCTACCCTCTTAATTAATTCAATGTCGCCTACTCTATGGCCATTTTCAAGCATATGCATGGCAACACTGGACCTATCTGTGCGATGATATTTGACATAGCTACGTGCTCTTTAAAACGAGTTTTAATAGGTCTCTTGGTTTGCCCTATATATATATATATAGTTTCGTTCGATGATTTTCCTAGAATTTGGTGTAGATATGTAGATGACGTTTTTGCAGTCATCGACACTAAAGTTTACAGCCGTCAGCAATTTGTAAAATTTTAAATTCAAAATTTGAGACGATCAAGTTTACCTATGAAACCGAAACCAACCTTAAAGCTTGTATTACATTATACTTTTTTCGTCTAGAAACTTTGACAAGTTTGTAAACTTGATGAACTTGACAAAACTTTGATAATGTAATACGGAAACTCCGTCCAAGTTTTGAAACTAGAAGCGGACCAAGTTTTCATCAAAGTTTACTTACTAGACTTGCGCGCTGGATCGAATTTAAGAGCTACCAACACTTACTCATAAATTAGTTATGTGTTTTTGATGTTTGTTTATTTCTACTATGTGCTTCTACGGTTATAGCGTTAAAACACGGAGTTTTTAAAATTTTATTTAGGATGTCTTACAACGCACGTTACAATTACAGTCAAAATATTGTTTATTTTTCTTAAATTGGTAATTACTCGTTAACACTTCTATAGAGTTTGCGCAATAAAATTATAAAATCGCAGGAACAAAGTTGGAAGGATTTCTAGTTTAGTATCCCGTCTAGTTTACAAACTTGTCAAAGTTTTCTAGACGAAAAAAGTATAATGTAATACAAGCTTAAGTTACCTTTCTTAGACACTTTAGTGACAAGAAATGGCAAACTAGATATAGATATTTATCGTAAAGACGCTATCACTATGAGGTTTATAACAAATGATTCCAACCATAGTATGCAACATTACCTTGCATCTTTCAACTTTTGATTCACCGATTATTACATTTTCCATTGTCAAAACAAAACTTTGATAAAGAACTGCGAAGTATTAAGCAGATTGCATCATATAATGGTTTTCAAAAATCAATTGTCACAAACATAACTAGAAAACATAAACATAAGTTAAACATTAGAAACATTACAACGATAGGAACTAGTAATAGCAAAATAGATAAGAAATATGTCAAATTACCAAATTATCCTACATACACAAAAGGTCTTCAAAAATATTTTTTAAAATTTGATTATAAAACAGTAACCTCTAGTAGCAACAAATTGCAAAATCTTTTAGGCAATCCGTAAGACCCAATAGAAATGTGTGATAAATCGAGAATATATCAAATTAATTGTAAAGACTGTAACCAAGTATATATAGGGCAAACCAAGAGACCTATTAAAACTAGTTTTAAACAGCACGTAGCTCATGTCAAATATCATCGCACATATAGGTCCAGTGTTGCCATGCATATGCTTGAAAATGGCCATAGAGTAGGCGACATTGAATTAATTAAGAGGGTAGATAATAAAAACGAACTTGATTCTTATGAAAGTTTAGAAATTTTTTAAAAATAGAAATTTGCTTATGAATTATGATGATAACGGTCCATTAGGATTTTCAAAATTATTTAAGCTTATCTAAGAATCAATAAAGTTTAACGATGCGTGATAAGCAGATAGTATATATAAACTTCCCGTTGTTTTTTATTTTAGTATCGGTATCGCTGATGATGACAGCTTAGCTGTTGAAACACGTGTCCGAGTAAAGTTTTGGAGCAGTTTTTGGTGTTTTTTTGTTGGTTCTTTCACTAAGTTTACTCTATTTGTTTCAGGTTCATTTTCATTCGTGTCTTCTATTCTTTCTAGTCTGTTGAATTCCTGTTCTTTAGTTCCAGGTTGGTTATGTATTTGTCTGTATACCATACTAAGATATATATATCAGACTGTTTTATTTTTAGGTACTTGTTGATTCCTTGTATGGCAATACTATGACTGGTTTCCACACTCATCATTCCTCTTCCTCCTTCCTTTCTCCTATAGTATAATCTATCCACATCTACTTTAGGGTAGAGATCTCCGTTCATAGTTAATATCTTGCGGGTCTCTCTGTCTATCTTCCGAAGTTCTGTTATGATTCATTTTAATATTCGAAAACCATACTGGATTACAGGTACTGCAAGAGAAGTAAGTGCAGTTGTTTTATTATTATTATTATTATTATTATTATTATTATTATTATTATTATTATTATTATTTATTATCCCAAATTTTACATAAGACTTCTTATGGCATAAAGTGTAAGGAGATCACTGAGTACACATCGTCCACCGAGGGTAATTCTTTGGCGGTTCAACTCTGCTGCTAGAAGACATTTCGTATAATGTGAACGGTTTTCAGTAAAATTGTCTTCTGCACGCTCAGGAGATGATGCTTTTCTGGGATCTCTTTCATGGCTGCACACGTTGTGGGAGATAAGCCCTGTTGCTCCGATGACCACTGGGATGACGTTGGTCTTCATGTTCCACATTATCTCGATTTCAATTTGGAGGTATATATATATATATATATATATATATATATTTGTATTTGAGCTTTTTCTCTGTTTCTTTTTGTACTATATTATAGTCGGATGGAATGGCGACGTCAATTAAGAAGCATTGTTTTGGATTTTTATTTTCAAGATAATATCTAGTTTGTATGCCTTTATCGATCGGTCAGTTTGAAATTGAGTGTCCCAATTTTGCTATTGTTCACTACTGGATCTGGTTTATGTTGTACCATATCTGTCTGTTACCTTAATGTCAAAGTGTCTACAAGTACTCTAGTGTAGGTAAGCTGTGACCTAGATTCTCGTTTTCTGTCCGGCACAGTCACATTTGGGACCTATGTCAGTGTTTAGAATTTTGATTTTCAAGTAGTTGATTGCCATGTCGCTCTCGGTATGCTGTGATGAGGACTCTGATTCTACTTTTAGATTTCCAGTTCTTAACCATTTCCGTGTATTTTTTTTTTTGCTAATTGGTTCTTTTCTACTTCCTTATTATTTGGTCGTGCATTTCTTTGCTTTTCCACCTTATCACTGCTTCTTTTTTTTCTTTCATTGCAGCTTTTATATTCTTAAAGTTTTCTGTTTCAGATGTTGATGATGTTTCGGTGCTCTCCCTTCCAGATATTTCTGTCATTCCAGTTAGTTTTCCTTTTCTCGTACTTTTTCGGTACAGTAATGTATGGATAGCCGAACACCCCATAATCCGAAATACTCTATAATCCGAACGCCCCAATTGCGTAAAATGATATTCATAATCTGAACACCATGCATTCTGCAATCCGAACGCCGGTTTCTGAGAAGATGATGAAACACTTTTTACTACACGTCTCTGCGAGTTGCTTTGTTGTTTAGTTATCAAGAGACAACCAGAACAGTTTAGTTGTTGTGTTTTGTGAGTTGTCGTTTGTTTTGTGAGTTGTCGATACGTTGTGTGCTGTGTGCATACATATTGCAACCATGACTTCTAAACGTAAGCATGTCACCTTAACACTTGAAAAAGGCTGATATTTTACGTCTACTGGAATCTGGGAGTTCATTCCCATCTCTGGCAGCGCGATTTAATGTTGGAAAGTCAACAATATCCGACATCAAGAAAAAGAAGAACGAAATTCTTGGTTATGTATCACGAACTGAAAAAGGGCCGGGAACAAGGAAAACGATGCGTAATGCGGAATTTTCTGATGTCGAAGATGCAGTATATACATGATTTCTACAACAGAGAGCGCGACATGCACCAATTTCCGAAGCAATCATACTTCAGAAGGCTCGCCAGTTCTTCAGTGATATGAATTATGGAAAAGAAGTCAATTTTGAAGCAAGTAGAGGATGGTTTCAAGGATTCAAGCACAGATTTGGAATCCGCTCGTTGAAAGTTACTGGGGAGAAGCTGTCGAGTGACGAAAGTGCCGTGGAACCATTTCGTATTGAAATGAAACAAAAAATTGAGCAATTCCGTCTTTCTCCAGAGCAAATCTACAACGCGGATGAATCTGGTTTGTACTGGCGCTGCCTTCCAGAAAAGACATTAGTACACACGGACGAAAAGGGTGCACCGGGTCGCAAAATCAGCAAAGATCGAATTACTTTTATGCCTTGTGCAAATGCAAGTGGCCGACACAAATTAAGGTTGCTTGTAATCGGTAAATCAAAAATCCAAGATGAATTCGTACCAAGCGTAAAAAGCATCTTCGCAACAACAATATCGAAGAAAAAGCACTTTTGTTATTGGATAATGCTTCAGCTCATAGACCAGAACAACAACTAGCCAGCCGTGATGTTAATATTCAAGTAATGTTTCTACCACCCAATTCTACCGCCCTGATTCAGCCGATGGACCAGAATGTGATCCAAAATGTTACATATTGGAAAAGATTGCTGCAAGAGGTGCTCTTACAAGAAGATGAAAACATAGCGAATTGTTTGAAAAAGGTGTCGTTGAAAGATGCTGTGTTTGCGCTAGCCGAATCTTGGAAACAAGTGCCTGAAAAATTGGTGAAGAAGTCATGGTCTCAACTTCTTTCGACCAATACCATGGATGAATGGGATGTAGAAGATTTGATGCCTTTGAATGAATTAAGAGGAAAATGGTCTGATGGAGAACCTGATCTAGTGGAGTTAGTGAACAGGGTGAATCGTGCTGATAATCCGTTGACTAAAACAGAAGTTGGAAAATGGGCAAGAGGTGAAGATGAGAAACATTTGAATCTAGATATCTTAGAAGATGATGAGATCATTGCTTCTGTCACAGGACGGAATCAGAACTCTGATGACGAAGAACCTATTCAAAAATATCCAGTAAAGAGGCGGTCATGTCATTCAATTCATGTCTACAATGGGCGGAAGAAAATGCATTGCCACTGCATGAAGTGATTCTTCTAAGAAGAATTCGGCAGAAGGCTGTCGATCTAACCATCCAAAAATGTGTTCAAAGCACTCTTGATAATTTTGTTCAAACTGTTGAGAGACAATGAACGTGTAAATAATAGGACTCTTCAAAATCTTTTTGTTGTTAATCAAACATTTCATTTATCTTTTGTTATTACAATACATATGTACATACATATGCAGTCTTAGAATAAAAAAGTATTATGTATAGTGTGCATATACTAAACAGTACGTATGTACATAATTATGTATACATATTGAATAAATAAAAGTTTTCATAACCGCTGAGTACCTATTTTTCTGTGACAGGAATGTATTTGTACGGTTAAAGAAGGTATCTATGAACCGAACGTGTTCGGATTATGCATATCATTTATTTTGAATTCTATAATCCGAAGTTTTGGTAAACCAAACGGGTCCTGCAATATTTCTGTTCGGATTATCCATACATTACTGTACACCATTTCTAAAGACTTATTTTTAAGTTATTTCCTTCTAGATGTATAGTTTTGTAGAATTTTGATGTATTTTCTGTGTAGGATTTATTATGTTAACATTGATTAACACGATTGTCAAATCTTCTCAACCTGCTTGTTTTTGGAAGAACTTGTTGCTTTATTCTTTTGGTGAGGTTTGCCTTGCCTTTTTTATGCTTGATATTTCTTGCAAAGATCTTTTCTTACAGTAAACATTTGGTCACTGAGAAGTGGGTTTTCCATTTCTTTTAACAATGACAAAAACTCCTATTAATTTTGGGATCTTTCTTAGTATCCGTTTCTTCCATGGTGGTTCACTTTCTTTACTACATTTCTTGGTTACTTCTATTTCTATTTTGCTGAAGCATATATTATTTTATTCAGCATTGCTATATATGAAGAATCTTTAGAAAAAGTGTCAAATATTTTCTCATTTGTTGCATTAGCAGCTGCTATTAATATTTTCGTTCTTTTAGATTAGTTGATTTTTATTAGTGCAAATTTGGAAACATTCATGTTTTTATTTACCATACCATAAACTGTTCTAGAATTTGTTTTTGTTTATCTACGTTATTGACTTCCTCTTCAGGAATGTCAGCTTCCTTGTTTTGACTTGCTTAAGTGTCGTTTTATATGTCCATCCCTTGTATCTTCTCGCTTATTTCTTCTTCGTCGAATTCGTCTTGATGGTGAATCTTTTCATCTTCTTGCTTCGCATTTCCTTGTTCTCGGCGTTGAAAATCTGTCGTTAGATCTGAATTATTTCTTGAAGAGAGATCTTGTTGTTGTTTAGAATAAATCTTCTTTGCGTCGCGAGTATTGGATGTCATCACATGTGTGGATCTCGGATTTTTTTCTTTTCAGAGATTGTATGTCTTCTTATGGTTTACAGTTCCAGAGGTTTCAATTGTATAATAATGGCACCAGAGAATTTCTCTGTATTCATCAGTTGTTCACATTTCTTTATTACCGGTTAAAGAGTTGGTTAGTATTTTATTACGTTAATATTTTTTGTTGATGTTGTGTATGTGTTCTTTTTGAACTTGTGTGTTGTTTTCTAGTTTGTCGGATAGTAAAAAGATGGATTACATTGTTGTGCTGAGTTTTACTTATTTCTATTGTTTTGTTTTTGTATAGATTAGAAAATCTACTTCATAAACTTCTGATATTGCTAAGATTTTTAAGCTTGTTCTGTATGTTACGTCTTGCACCATATACTTGATATTGTTTTCTCTGGTTCTCAGGTTATTGTCCTCTGTAAGTATGCGTGCCATCACATCCTTCACAATTCATATCTATATAGTACATAACTGCATCCTTTCTAATTTTACGACGATGTCTTCAGTAGTTCAAAAGATACATTCTGATAGCTATAAAGAGGCCGTTTTATGTAGAATGAGTTCATCACTGGTAATTATCCTTAAAAGTTACACATGAACATGATGATGAAGTCAAGAAATTCCTTAAAGAAAAGCTGCAAGCACACAAGTTGCATCTATTTATAACAATAAAATAGGGAAATAACGAAACGAAAAATAAACTAATCGTGAACTTAAAAGGTGAATTAAAGTATACAAACAAACGTGTGTAGATATAATAACAAAACCAAACAACCCTAACTGAAAACTGAAGTAGTAATCAGAAAGAGGATAAGGGTAGGAAAAACTACGAAAAGCAAACAAGAATAGAATTAAAGAAACTTTGTGTTGACAAATATTTTTAGAATAAGTAAGAACAAAATTTCAAATCCGCAAACAAATGTCATAACCAAGAAGGACGGCATAAAGTAA
Organism: Abscondita cerata; assembly: GCA_030710515.1. Taxonomy (NCBI): domain Eukaryota; kingdom Metazoa; phylum Arthropoda; class Insecta; order Coleoptera; family Lampyridae; genus Abscondita; species Abscondita cerata. The sequence continues at coordinate 148,628 of JALBCR010004375.1, read as the reverse complement.
AGAATCTAAAAAGAGATATGAGATAGTCGAAAAGTTAAAATTTTTAATTTTACTCTTTAAACCAAGAAGGCTATGGAAATTCTGGTTTGGGAAAACCTTCTATCTTCACTAACCTGCAATTATGAAATCGAGTGCAGTAGATTGGTTTGCCTTGGCAAAGCATTTGTCGTTATATTTTCCTTGTCTAATCTCGTCCTTCTCTCCTGCATTTGGTTATCTTGGTCTCTTATTTGTATATCTTCTTCTATCTTTCTTCCTTTACCTCTTAGTCTCTCTTAAGTATCCTTATCTTTAATAATATGCTTTATTGCCGCATTTTACTTTTGCCCACCTATCTCTCTCCAACATTCTCTTTTCTGTTTTTCATCTTTTCTTTAGTTTGAATGTCCTTCTTCTTGTTTGAGTCCTTATCGTTTCAATTTTTAATTCTTATTCTATTAGGTATCCTGGAGGCGTTATCTAATCCTAAAATTCACCTACATTATTTTTGCTATATTTTTTCTAATTCTTTCCATTCCTTCCATTCCCATATTTTTGCCTCGTACATTATCACGCTTTTCACAAGTCGTTCAAATAGCCACTTTCTCCTTTCTTCTACTGTTGTAGAGGTAACACTTTTTACCGAGACGGTCACATCAAGAGTTAGATAGTTTTTGGTAACTGGTTCTCACAATGCACAAATACCTGCTGAAGCCATAGAAACTTTATATTCAAGATGGGTTCAGTACAGTGGAGATATTCAAAGGCATCTGTTAATGTTAATGATAGAGTCATACAGTCCGCAGCAACCGGGCAAAAGAGAAAAGGATGCTAAGAATCTCTGCGCTAATACTAGCTGCCAAAAGAAGAGCTCAACTATTGGTTGTTTGATTTGTATCTTGCATCTTACATGATCCTTGGATGGCCGTTATGTTGAAATGATTTGTTGCAATTAAAATAGCATCGTCTGCGTAACACACTATATTACTATTGTGCGTGCCCATTTTGCATCTTTGTCTCCTTGCTTGATGCCTTATTTAATAGATATGTTGTCTGACAGACCTTCTGCAGTTTTTATTCTTGTGGTAGTATGTGTATACATATCTTCTATTACTTTTATGAATTGCATAGAGATGTTCTCTTCGTACAGTATGTTTGGAATATCCTGTTTTCTGACGCGGTCAAAGATCTTCGTAAGATTAACAAAGCATAAGAAGGAAATGTGGTTATATTTTATTGATTTCTCTCTGGTATGTCTCACTATAAAGATTGCGTCCGTTGCTTCCCTATTCTTTCTGGAGCCTTACTGTTCTTCTGCAATTTTGATTTTTCCTCTAGATTTGTCGGATAACTGCAGTGAATAATTTCAAACCGGTGTTTAACAGCGTGATCTCTCTGTAGTTGTCTGGTGTTTTTATATTACTTTTTCTGTATATAGGTATTGTAATGCCGGTTTTCCATTGATTGGGCACTTGTCCATTATTTAAAATTTTATTAAAGATGGTATCTATGTATTCAAGTTCAAGTGTTTGTCCACCATATTTTATCGTTTTGTTTTTCGTTCTTGAGTAAACGTATTTTTTTTTATTCTTTCTGTTGTTACTGTCATTTTGTCGTTATTTAGATGACTTGGTTCAATTACAAGAAGTGAAATGCGACAAACGGACAGCAACTGGAATAAGCACTGGAGACCCTGGACAAGAAAGAGAAGTAGTGGCTGACCATCTGAAGAGAACAGCTGGACTGGGATAGATTAGACAAACACGAAACAGAGGCACATGAAAATTATGCAGGGAGGTCTGTGTTCAACACTGAACGATAATGGGCTAATGAAGGAAGAGATATTATTCACGCGCTGTGCCCTGCTTTTACACAACACACTACACAAGATCGGCATGTCTTTTCCTCTTTAATTTTTGACATGGTGTTAGATGTCTAGTAGTTGTAGAGCCTCTGAATAGATGTGTAGATAAAGTCTGTCTTCATGTTTGTCAGTAAACTTTTTTTATTTGTGAATCCGGAGAAATTTTTGTAGATGTCGAAGTTGTTTACATAACAAGAAGTGTCCACTATGTTATGCAACACTTTATTATGAAATGTTTATATACACTTGACATTGGAGTCACTGGCACAGCTCCACAGCTGGTTATATCAAACATTATTGAATTAGTTTTGGGACATCGGTCTATGCATCCTATCTATTTACAACGGAATTACAGGTAAGGTTTTTTCTCTTCTAAGTGGAGGTGGCTAGAAAACAACTCATAAACTTGAAATCGCCGACGTTTCACTCTTGATTCAAGGGCTTTTTCAAGGTTTAATCACAAATGAAGTTATTAATTTTTACCAAATAATGATGAATAGTCGAATTGCCGTTACAGTTAACTGTTGGTATTTCTTAGTTTGTACTATTTTTACGTATTCTTTATACACGAGATGTCGTAAGACACGCATTTCACTTATAAATAGTCGATTTTGTCAATTAATTGAATAACTCTGTTTATGTGGTATGAGAATATGTTCATTTTATTTCAGGTGTGCAATTGGATGTGAGCTTTGCTGTATGGTTGAAACTTAACTGGTGCATTTTTTTTATTGTGAACAGCAATTTTTAGTTGAGAATTTTGTATATTCGTTTTGGAAATTAAAGTAGTCTATTATGCACTTAATATATTTTGGAAATGTACCGTCTTATTATAATTAGTTCTTTAGAACTTTGACTCTGGTTAATGTAATTTTCTGTGCGTTTGATATAATTTGGAGACGTCGTCTTTCGACGAACTAAACTTGCTTAAAATAGTGTACTTTGTCTAAAACTTTGTCTATAAACTTAACTGCTGTACATAAGCATTATTAAAGAACAAATCTCAAAATTGACACTTTGACAAATTGGTTTAGACTTTTGCGGCATGTTTGTGAACTAGTCGTCATCCAACATCTGATATAGAAGGACCTTTGAAGAAACTGACAACATTAGTCAAGAAGTTAGGTAGAAATTCTCATCAACGACACCCTTTAGAGTCGAATCTTGACAAAACTAGTGGCAAAATGCTTATTTGGAACGAGGCAGTCGATTCGAGTTTTGCAATTCCGTTTACGCGACCTACATATAAAAACTTAAACTACAATATATAATGTTGGTTAATTCAAGTTATTGAAAACGTTGCTGAAATTATGTCGAAATGTATTATAGGTATAGACTATTCTGTACTCCTGGGCCAGTGGTGTAGTCGCTTGTGGGGTTGTACTAGATGCAGGTGGGTGTAGTTTGATGTCTTGTTGTACGATCCAGCCCTTGAAAAGAATGGTAATTGGTTTCTATATTTTCGATGACTTGTTCCCATCCGGAGTAGTGTGGTAGTTGCTGGTTGTTGATTAGTTAGTGCTGGTGCTGCAATGTTTCATACTGTGTCATTTGTCACCTAATCTATCTTCGACCATCGTGTGTCCGTGGAATAATCACTATCTACCTCTTCTTATTATCGTCTTGTATTCGTTTTAATTTTATAAACTTAATATTTCAAAACTTTAGTATTGTATAAATAATACTATTCTAAATTTAATTCGGCACAGTGATAAAAAATAAATTACACATGTAGTACTCCACAATGTATAAAATTAGTGATGGTAAAATGCTAGCATGTTTTGATTAATTTGTAATCATTCCCACAACGTTCCGATTCATACAAATTTCAATTGTGTCATACGGATTGAATAAGTTCCCAAACGTTTGCATATGACTCGGTATTTTAAACGATTTATTGTTGGAATAATTGATATTTGCGTTAGATAAATGGAATGCTCTTTTTCTTATTAGAATCTGAAAGGAAGGAACAGTTTATTGTAACACTTTTTTATTAATTAGTACATAACATACGTTAACAATACATGTACTCTCAATTACAGTAAAAACTATCTTTAATATATTTAAATATCTTACTAAAACGGAATTAAAAATTGTAATTAAAAATCATTCTGTAATAAAGGAATTATTACAAGTCATCGTGTTAAAAAATGTGATAAGTTAGCTTCTAAAAGAACACGAATTGCTTACATATCTAAACAAAATAAACGAATAAGTGATAAATGAAAAGTTAATGTTGAAAAGGCACTTTTTCTTTCAAGATAGTGGCTCCCTAGTAGTATTAGGTAGGGTTAAGCAAAGAAGGCCCTCCTACTAATAGACCTGCCACAATAAACGTTGGAGCTGGACAATAAACATCTAATAATGTAGCTATCACAATGTTTCCAATAATACCACCCAATCTAGCTGCAACCATGGATATAGCAACACCAGTGGCTCTGCAATAGAATTACATTGCATCGATTACAAACACAAATCTTGGACATTACCTGAGGTTAGTCGGAAATATTTCTGTAATTAAACAATCCAATGCAGCATTTCCACAAGAAATGACTCCACTGAACACTGCAGATACTATCAGATTGTGTAGCTTATTATATACAAAGTACATACAAGCAGCACATATTCCTGAAGTTAACGTGCTAAAAACTACAAAAAAAAATACATTTGCTGTAGATATAATGTTGTAACTTTACCTAAAAAAAATTTTCTTCCAAGTCTATCCATTCCTAACACAGCTATAATATTACTGGGTATTGCAGAAGCCACAGTAATCAAAGACTCCATAAAAACGGCGCTTTCTATTTTGTCCGAACAGATTTTTCCATCCTGTTGGCTTCCAGATTCTATTACGTATTGTGTAACAGTGCAGACTCCTGCATCTTCACCAGGGTGAATTCGCGAGTATTCGTCAAAACGATTAAAAGTTCCGGAAACCACATCATTAGACCATAGTATCTAAAATAAACATGTTGGTAGCAATCTAGATTATAAATATGTTAATATCACTTACCCAATATGAAATGTAAAATTGATTGTAATTGAAATAAGGGTGAATCGAAGAATTGGCGATACGAATAGTTGCTTACTGTTTGTTAAAATATCTGATAAGATAGTTTTGTATTTGTTTTTAAGTTTGACTTTGTCGCTGGAATTTATTATTCTATTCAAATCATCTTCAACAATCAAATGTTTCACTGGATAGTCGTTTTTATTTTTTCCTGTATTGATACTATAGATTTTCTTAAAAATTTCCAAAGCTTCGTCAACGCGTCCTCTCGATAATAAAAATTTTGGACTTTCTGGTAAGAAAAATAAAAGTGCTGCGACCACAAACGACGGAATTGCACAGATGAGTAAGAATATGCGCCAAGAATTATAAATAAAGTTATGAGATGTGTATCCTATTCCAGTTGGGATAACCAGCCATGCAAGACCAGCTACGAATAGATTTCCCAAAGTCCAAAAAGCAGCCATAAATGATAACATAGATCCGCGTTTGGATTTTGGTTGAAATTCTGCAAAGTATGACCATATTACTGGCCCGCTGCCCCTAACCTAAAGCATAATTTCAAATAAGTAGGTAATGCAACAATAATATCAACTTACGCTGCCCCGTTTAAAAATCGAAAAAGCATGAACAACTCGTAAGACTGGCTAAAGCTGGAAGCTACAATACATAGAGCGTTCATGAAGGAAATGGCTATTAAAACTTTTCTACGTCCTAAAGAATCTGCTACAGAGCCCCAGGCATAAGCTCCTGCCATCATTCCAATAAAGATGATTGAATTTAACCACCCTTTGGCATGAGTATCGAGGTGTAGGTCGCATTGCGCCGAAGGTAAAATGAACGACATCGAAATGACATCCATTTCCTCTGATGTACTTACGAACCCACATACTGCTAACAACATGTAATGAAATTTTCCATAGTTGGTAAGTTGGATGGCGCTTTCAAAATCAGCTTTTTCCGTAACACCTTTTTCTGGATCACCTGGAACTTTTTCCGAATCCTTGCTATTTAATGAGGTAAGTTCGAGATCCTTAGATCCGCATCCGTTTGGAACGCGCTCACCCTTTACATCACAATCAATTTTATTCTTAGTTGGTGGACCACCTTCTACCATTCTATGTTGCCTGTCCAAATTTTGTAAGAATTCGGTTGAAAGAATTAATGTGGAGTTTGAGGGGGCACTTTTATTGGGGGCAGCGGGCTGAACTGTGATAAAAAGCTCTGCAACAGAAATTATTAATATTAACTAAATGAATTCACTAAAAGATACAGTTTACGTGATGATTTGATACACATTGACAAAAACTTTCTCTCTTGTCTCTTCGAACATATTAGCGGTATTAAGAGTTAAAGTAACCTTGAGTTTGTTGACTTTTTCTTATTTAACCATTTTCATGTATTTGTCTGACTCATTCTAAAATTTATTTTAAATAAGCTACAGTTACAGTTTTGACCGTTTAAAAAAAATGTAAAGAAGAAATTGTGACAATCTTAGATTTAAAAACCTAGCTATAGTATCAAAATGCGACTTTTAGAACTCGAATGTTTTATATCCATCAAATGTTTGTGTTGTCTGTTGTTACGCTTACATAGCTTTATCTTCAAAATCAATCCTGTCCAATCAATCATAAATTATATTTATATTTGTTTTTGTCCTTGTGGCAAGAGCTTCATAGACACACACTATCCGACATTGTATCGAGGGTACGTTTCAATAATTTTATAAAGAAGTGTTAACTCGAAAATTAGAAGGGTTTTCCACAGAAAATGCATTTAAGAAGTTATAGCGTTCTAGGTAGACATCCTTGTTATTTAGCATAAACTATACGATACACATTCTGAAGTATCAAGGGTAAAAGTTTCTGGGTCAATGCAAACACCATAAGTACTCATAAAAAGTGCTTGATTTTTATTTAATATACTACAATTGATGGCATTGTACTTGTTTTGGTACACTTTAATGTGAGAATGAACAATTTCTTTTGTGTTGACATTTCGGGCAGTTTATTTTAACGATAGCGCTTATTTGTGCAAGATAAGCATTGTCCCTTGAAAAAATGATTTATTAGAAAATCAGTACGTTCTTAAGGCGATCTTGATTTACAATTTATTCGTACAAAGAAATTAATTAAACCTTCTTGCGAGGTGATCATGAAATATAAAAATAAAACATTTGGAATCTGTAGGTTGTGGGAAGTAATGTCAAAGCTGTTATTAACAGAAGAATAAATGTTCTAATATTAAACAAAAATATTAAGGAAATTGGATGTTATGTGTTTGATGCTACAAAGATTTAAAATTTATTGTTGTTTTTACGTATGGTAGTTATTTATCAAATAGAGGCCACAGAAAATAGGTTGAAGTACTACCAGTACAATTTGTATGTAAGGCCAAACATGGACTTGTTATTGAATGCACACATGAGAAAGTGAAAGTAAAACTAAATTGATAATAGAACTAAAAATCATTTTCTGGGAAAGCAAAAGCAAATCACGAACATGTGCAAAAACTGATGCATAGAAAAATACAAAACGTATAGATTAATTAATATGTCAAGAATCTCACTCATTACGTTGACAATAAATGTAGGTGTGTGAAAATACCATACCGAACTCAGATATATTTAATTTTCTGGGAGGCCATTAACTTTTCATTCAACGTTAAATGTTGTCGGAAACTCTTTCAAAACTTTTAGAAAATTAGTCTGTACAGCATTTCATTTAATGTTATAAGTACTTGTCAGTCTATTGTACTAAAGTATGTTTATGGCCTTCATTTCGTTAAAAAAAGTATTACAATCAAACTATTAATTGCGATTTTAATCATTCTCCCAAACAGCCGTAATAAAAAATTTAATGCGCTTAACCATTCATAAAAAATGATACCGTACTCAAAAAAATCAGCCACTGAGATGTTTGATCACATAAATGATCTTCCGTAAATATTCTACATAAATGATACTGGTTATTAGTAGTGTAAACAAGAAAATAATTTATTCAACATTATCTGAAGCATTTCTTTGTTAGCAAATTACAATTTGCTAAATTCTCCGTGTTTTGACTAATCAAGGAGTTAGGCCTCAAAATATGTAATTAAATTTAATTTACTTTTTAAATTAAAAAAAATTTAATGGTGTTTATTTTGACTTAGTGTTTTTTAGTTGATGATCTGTTCCTCCTATTACATTTGAAGGTAGACTTTTAATTGCTATATAAAATATTATTAATGTTAATATTATATTAAAAAACCTATAAAGAATTATTTTGTTTTGATTAAGTTTATAAACAACAAAGGATGATGAGTCATGTGGATTTAATATAATGAAGGCTTTATAAGCGTGTATAAATTAATTATGAGTTTTAAAATTGCTATTAGAGAATTAGAACGACCTTCAAATTAAAATCTACTATACCCATTTTCAATGATCTCTAATTAACAAAATTCCAATTTAAAAGACATTTTACCATCGTTTCAATATATCTCATTTTGTGTGAGTAGCTGTGTTTATGAGTTTGTCATTTAAAAGTAATAATTGGAATACAGTCACAATTTTTAACAGATAATTAAGTATTAGGAATTTATTTATACGAGTAGTGTAATTATAATTTAATCAGTGTTTAAGTAAAAGTAAGCGTCTATTTACATCGTAATTTAATGCAGTAATTTATGCCAACAACGCAGCACATTATGTATGTTACTCTCTAAGATGTATTAATTATTTAATATGTGTTATGGAACGTATACATCTCATCCTTGTTCATTGTTCTCAACAGTTTCGACTTTAGGCGGGCGTTTAGACACCAAAATCAGTGTATTCAGTATTCAACATATCTTATATAAGGAAACTGCAACAACATATCCCATGAGTTCAGTACGCATATAGAAAAATTATGGTAACAAAATCTTGTTGTTCTTAAGAACCACTCCTTTGGTTATCCGACTGATCATCAAACACACATATGTTTCTACATCTACAAACACTAATAACACATTACTACATTTTCTGTATCAAGCAAATTGCTGATAATTGATATGTAGTAAAAATCCTCTGATGTGTCAAAAAGTATAACAAGTTATGGTTTTTTAAACTTTAATTTTGATCTTGGTAATTGATTAAACATCAGCTAAAACTGTTTACCACAGTCAAAATAAACTGAACACACTTTTCTGGTTATGAATCGGTCAAAGAAGGGTGCTTACATAAATCAAAGGAATTCCAGTCAATCGACAAACCACTCTGCTGCTGTTTCTGGTTTGTATTTTGACTTTGGAACTGGGGTTAATTTGCGAAGATTTTGGGTTTTGTCAAAAATGATTCTCTAAACATAGGATTTTTAGTTTCTTGAATTTCTATTAATCTATTTATGGATATAAATCTTATAATTTACGATACTACGATTTTTTAAAGAAATGTAATGTTCTACTTTAAATTTTGGAAAAGATTCAGTGATCTGATACTATAATTTCTATAGTCTACACTAATTTATGTCAAAATCCATCAAGTATGGTATACTTTAATTTCCAGACATGATTAACTTGTACTTTTATTTAAACGCAATCTCTATGAACCTCCGGTGTTCAAAATTATTAATTAGTATAACTAATTTTAGGCTGACATTTAAATTTGGAGGTATCAGGAAGTATATTTTTTGGACACCAAATCATTGATAGGTGCCTAATAATTTGTTAGGCAATTAACGCGCTTATTATTTTTTCGTCGACTACAATGATGTTAAAATTAATTAGTGAATGTCACAAAAATGCTGTAGGTTGTTTTAAACGCATTGTTCAAATTAATCTCTTACTTAAGAAGACAACGCGTTTCTAGATAATTACAACGAAATTTATAATCAATTGTAGCTCTCGAGATTATTTAGAACCGTTAATTCAACGCGAATTCTTATTATATTACTATTATTGTCATAAATATCATGTGACGAAGACGTTTGAGAATAACGGAATTTTAGTTTTTGAGATTTTTACCTTTGATGTAGGTATAGTAGTTATTATTATTTTCATTTATGATAAAGATCGGTGATAAAAAAGTCAACGCTAATCTTGTGTATGGCAACAACATATATGTTTCCTTGGTGGGGTTTTTTCCCTATTTTAGATTATGTAAATATTGATTAATCTGAACCGATTTAGTGTTTAACAAATCAATTAGTAATCTTACAAGTGGTTATTAGAATAAATTAAATCGTTACAAATTTAACAGACACATATACGTTTTCCGACTGTGTCGTAGTTGAACTGACACAATTTTCGTTAGGTTTCCTATCAATTAACTACAAAATTAGCTCCATGAGTAGCACACATGCTAAGAATCATCTTATTTACTGATGAAGCGGGTGTTTGATCAAACAATTGTTACAATTTGCTGCTGTCTTTTAGAACAAAAAAAGTAAGTGGTATAGAGGTTTAATTTAAAAAAAAAAAAATTCTTAAAAATATTGAAAGTACAGAGTACACAAAAATGCGGTTTATTTGCTCAGATAAACAATATAAATTAATTCTTTATCAGTGTACTTACGTTTGTCGTAACTGGAACTAGAACACACTAAAACCAATATTAAAGAATAATTTTAGTTAAAGTCACAGAAAACACATAGAAGACCGATTAAAAATTTGATTAAACATCCTGTTCATTTCACAAAATTTTATGTAACTATTAAAAAACCAACATTTACAACTTCACCAACCAACTATGGTATACTAGCATTAGCACAAAGACGCCAATTTTAAACAGCGCGGGAACTTAACTGATAATTAACACCTCTAGTTACTGGGTTTTAAACACGTCTAGTAATCTTGAACTTACGTATCTGACTGGCTGGCTCGTTACTTTGATACGTCATTATTGATAGCAGTAAGAATGGGGATGATAGTTTAGATGTAACTCGTTTAACAATTTATAAAAATCAACTATAATTAGATTTAATAACACTTTTTTTGTGTTGCTGACTACACCAATCAATTAGTGAAATTGATTTATTGAAAAAACAAAAAATATTTAATCTTAATATTTCGGAAAATACAAAATGTACATTTTATACAATTATTTTGGCAGTACGATACAATGGTACCATCATTTAGAATATGATAATATATAAAAATATGATGTTAGGAAATTGATATTTACAAAAGAAATTGTTAAATACAAGGCAAACTTGCACGCTGATTTAATCAAATAATTTCGTAACGCTTCCATGAATATCATTTAAGTACGTATGAATTAGTTTTCAAATATATTGTTGAGATGAAGACTGTCAACTAGTGTGGAGTTAATAACCAAAGTAAATCTAAATATTATTAACTTTAAATAGTTTCAAAAAATACCAATTCTAATTATTTTGATACGATTTAAATACTTTTACACAAATTAATAATATTACTTTAACTGAATGACAAAGATCTGCATAATAGAAATTGGCAAATTATGAATTCAGAAAACATAAACAGATTTTCCTACCTTTGTTCATTTTGACTGTTGTTGTTTCACTTTTAAAAGAACGAAAATACTATAAATGGTCTGAATGCAAATGAAATAAAAAAGGTACCCTTCCTCTATTATATATACTGAATAAAAGTAACATTCATTCGATTAGAATTTAATAACAATTCTGCTGAAAGTATGAATCGATTTATTAACTAGGTGTTCCTTCCAACTTGCTATTATCGCACTTGTACTTTAATAATTGACGTTTATGGCTTTGCAGTAGAATGATTAAAGCAGCGGTTTTGTATACCATTGATTCTAATAACAATGATAAGAATTTAATATTATTAATATAATATGTTAGTCACGTACCATTGAAGTTAAATCAAAGCATTTTTAAATGGAGTTTTGAATTTGATTAAAATTTGGCATACATTTGTGCGAAAAAGATATATGTAATGGTAATTACCACATTGTAATGAAAAGCTTGAAAAAACGTGTAGTAGTTGGTTAATGAAAGCATCACAATACTTTAAAAACTCTTACAAGTTATAACGTAAACTATAATTTTTACAATGTACCTACTGATCACGGTAACATGTGTACATCACGGAAGCATCGGTTTACATAACAGTCAATTTTTGTAGTAATTACTACTGTCCTGTTGAGGAAACTGTATATAAAAACCAATACCAAATCGTAAATCATGTCAGATTTTCTTCACTTCTCAAACATTTAATATCTGATTTATTTCTGCAAACAAATATTGTGTTTATAGCGCAGATGAATCGTAATTAACATTATTTTGGTTCGAGTCATTTTGTGAATATCGCGTCTTTGTTCTAACATTAACATGCAATATGATTAGATGTGTTTGTCACAAAATTCGTAGGTATGTTAAGTTTGTTTACCTCTATACTACGTAATATAAATGAATCAATTTAAATGCAAAAAATCTTTTTGTTCAAATCACAGAGATCTATTAAGTTCGCTTTTAAAAGTTCTTTAAAAATTAATGATTAAGCTTATGTTTTCTAATGAAAATAAAAAAGTTGTTTTCTCTTCTACTTGTCAATAAATGTATATAAAACAATGAAATATTGATATACAAAAATGGTTTGATCTTACAGGAACGAATTTTCACAATCTTTACGAACTTGAATTTCAGGATCAATTCAGTTTTAGCCTGTTTAATTACTTACTTAAATGCCAATTGACATGATCATTTACGTTAACAATTATTTTGTTTTAAAATTTGTTTATTAAACTTTATGGGTACATATTTGTTTGTTCAAAATTCGCATTTCAATTTTTTTAACAATGAAGTAATTAAAAAATGTAAAAGTGGATGTAGTAGTACAAAAGCAATGTACAGGCTGATTCAGGGTCATGACTTATTAGAAATTTCTGGAGAATCTCAAAAAATATCGATTCGAAATTAATGTTTGAAACTACTTTAACTACTTTAATGTTTGAAATGAGACACTCCCTATGTTTTTACATATTCAAGTTCTACGTAAAATTATGAGTAAAAAACGTGTACTAAGCCCTATACCTAAAGTTAATAGTTTTTGAGTTTAGTTATTAATTTTTATGTCAAAAACTGTCCATAACATTAATTTTTGTTTTTTGTGCTGACATGAAGTTGAAATTATTGAAATCTTAAAACGTTGGCTTATAGATCTCATTACAAGATTAAAAAAAAAATATTGGAAACAACTTATGTCAAGATGGGAAAATTTCAATTTTTAAAAACTTTCTTATTTTAAATAAAATACCCTGTATTTTTTGCAACAAACACTTCGAAAATTAAAATCCTTTATAGTGATATCTATTTTCTATACCTAAAGTTGATAGTTTTGAAAATATTTAACAATTTCTAATATGTATAAAAAGTTTTTGTGTTTTGTGTAAAGGCTCCAAAAATACGGTATCCATGGTTACCATCTCTGTGCTTAGTTTAGAACTAATGCTGATAGTTTTTTAATATAAAGTGCAATGTTGAATCATCTTACTCAGAAAATGAATTGTAAATACACAAATTTCGATCTTCTAAATCTTTTGGCTTTAATTTTTGACACTAATTTACCTCCAATGACACTAATCAAATTTCGGCGAATTTGGGCGAATTTTGTTGAACATTGACAAGAAAATACACCGATATATGCTGACGTTTCAAACTAATGTTTTGATATACTTTCACATAAATCCTCAATGTTCGATTCGAACCGCTGAAAATTACCTGGGTGTTTCATATGCGTCAATTAAAAAATTTAAAACAAAATTAAAACAATTACACCCCCAGGACGAAGTTCAAAGGATTAATTTCTGAGAAATGTTTTTGATAAAAAATTCAAGAACATGAAATCTTTTTATAAAAAGTTATTTGGACTGACGAAGCTAAATTCTCACGTGAGGGTATTTTTAACACCAACTGACTAAAATTAACATTTAATAAAAGAGCAAAATTTTCAAGTAAAATTTAGCTTCAGTGTTTTTGCTATTATGAAGTACAAATCAATTATATTTTACATGTATGGTAAAACTAAATATCCAAAAATATTTGGAAATACTTCCTACAGTAGGTAGCGACTTTGTGATTGAATTGCCATTTAATCATACCGTAAGTATCAACTTGATGGAGTACCAGTTCACTGTAGTGGAGATGTCACAAGAGATCTACAGGATGATTCATTACTATTTGGAAATAATTTAACACTAGAATCCCGACCTCAAATTATGAAGACTTAACCCAAAACACCTAGATAAAATTTCGCTCATTACTAAGTTACAGGGTGTTTTGTTTAAAATTTAAGAACTATTTGTGCTCAGTAATTTAAAACTAATCTATTTCATATTTGGCAGAAAGTGTAGACACTGTACACCCTTCTAAATTACGTTAAATAAACATTTCTGTCTACTACCAGAGGCGTACGATAGGGGTAAGTGACCGGTTAATCGTCCTCAAATTTTACGTTACTGGCGGAATAGAAATTTTCGTTGAATTTTTCGATTTTCCAATATTTTTTAAGTAAATAATGTACTCTTGCCTTATAACGATTAAGTCAATATTTTTCGAGATATTTTAAGTTAAACATGAAGCTGTATCATTTTTAAATTTTGGTATGTAACTCGGTAATAACTAATATCGACGTTTTGAGCCAGTGGATTGCATTTAATACGCAAATTAAACTTTAATCCGTATTAACAATAAAGATACTAAAATTTATTGACAAAAATAAAATAGATCTTCTAACTTTAAAATAATTCAAAGTGATTTTAAAATATTATTAAAGCAAATAACCTGATTTCTATTTAAATTACAATCCGATAAGTCACATTTGATGGATAATTTTTCAATATTATTTGTTTCGTGTAGTTGGCTCTGAACTGAATTAATTCTTTTGATCTAGTGGGGTGCTTTCATTTTTTTTCAATTCAATGGTACAGCTTCATGTTTAACTTAAAATATCTCGAGAAATATTGACTTAATCGTTATGAGGAAAGAGTATATTATTTACTTAATATATAATGGAGGATCGAAAAATTGTACTAAAATTTTTATTCCGCCAGTGGCGTTGAATTTGGGTACGATTAACCGGTCACTTACCCTGTCGTACGTCTCTGATAGTAGACAGAAATGTTTGTTTAACATAATTTAGAAGGGTGTAGGGTGTACAGTGTCTACACCCCCTGCGAAATATGAAATAAATACGTCAATTAATTTTAAAATACTAAGCACAAATCGTTTTTAAATTTTTAAACGAAACACCCTGTAACTTAGTAATGAGCGACCTTTCATCTAGGTGTTTTGGGTTCTTCATAATTAAAGGTTGGGATTCTAGTGTTAAATTATTTCCAAATAGTAATGAATCACCTTGTATATGAAATGTTTGATGATAGGTGGTTTCCGCATTTGAGCCCCATCGGATTGGCCAGCAAGATTTACCGATTTAAGGCCTCTTAATTTTTATTAATGGGGGATAATAAAAGATAAAGTCCATACTACAACAAATTAGACAAAAGAAGAATTAAGAAGTTGGGTTTAAACTGGACCCGGAAGAAATAAGACGAATGTGTATTTCAGAATTCTAAAATGTTTATAAGTAAATGGGGACACTTTACAGTTTTAAAAAAACGCTTGATAATTTTTTTAAAGTAAAACGTTATTGTCTTATGAAATACACATTTTTGATAATAAATTAAATATGTTTTTTAGTATTTATTGATTTTTTTATCACATTATTATTGGGAGTTAATGAAAATCCGATTTTTATACTGTGACAGAGTAAGCATGGATAAAAATAAAGCAAATGGGTTATAAGAAAAAACAGGAAGAATAGGGAAAAAGAAGACACTGATATAATACAAGGCAAGCAAAAGTAGAATATGAGAAATTTTAGTAGTATCTGGAAAGGGGATGATTATTTTAAAATCTGTCCGACATATAAGATAGAGAGAAAGGGGAAGAGTAGAAGATAAGAAGAATATACATAATGAGATAGAAAAGAAGCTCTTTTAGAAATGGAATTAATTGGGAAGATGTATTCAAACAATTGAGGTGAGGTCTTTTGAACAAAAAAGTTTCAAGCAGATATCCTCATCAGTCCCAGCTGATTCGCTCTCTTTCTATAAAAAATCTAGAACAACAAATCAGAAAACATCAAACATCAAAGAGGGAAGCGGTAAAAGTAGGCGGTGGTATACGCAGTAATGTTAGCAAACAGTGATAAAGAAATGAGGGGCAATTGGGATGTAGATCGTCGATTATCCGGAAAATTAAGACCGGGGGTTGTTGAGATAACAAAATTGTTCGGATAATCAAACACAAATTTAAATTTTGATAGAAATCTATTGAAGATATTTGTTCGCATCAAATATTTTCACTAGGAAGGATCCATTTTCATTTTTTCTAGTCATTCAATGCTTTTCATTATTTTCTATTAACAACACCTTATGTTATCGTTTTATCAATGCCTTTTAAATTTAATTAATGTACTTTTTATTATTTTTAGACGTTTTGAATCGAACTCAGTTTGATAATTGACTTTTCTTTTTCATTTAAATAATTGACGGTTCCGGATAGCTGATGTTCTAATAATTAACGTTCTATGATTTAGAATGAAAATGTAGAAAAGATAAGATGATGGTGATTCAAAAAAGAGTAATAACGATGGGGAAAGTAGTGCTGGGAAAAGAAGGAAATAAAAAGTGTGGATGACTTAATAAGGTTTAAATATAAAGCATGACATGCAGACGGAGATGCATAAGAAACTTAGCAAAAATGGAAATATGGGGAAAGAAAGTGACTATTCGGTAAACTGCTAAAAAAAAGCATTTGTATAGTGAGCGCAGTAAATAGAAAAGTCTATAAAGGGAGGTCTTGGGTAAGTAGACACCGGGTTTATGATGGAGGAAGAAATAAAATTAGAACAATTAAAATACAGAGGAAGATACGCGTAATGCAATACAAAAGAGAAAGTGTACAAAGGAACAGAAAAATAATAAAATGTTAGAGTAGTAAAATAATAAAAAGTCTTTCATGTACAAGGTAAAAATAGGTGATTACAAAAGATGAAATGGAGAAAAAAAGAAGAACAAAAGAGGAAATAACAAGGATAAAAGAAACGTTTATGCGAAAAAGAGACAAGGGAAGGAAAAAGCAACAAAAATTACAGAAGGGTCATGATGAAGAAAAACCAAGAATAAATATTAAAAGGAAGTTCAGAATGGGTGGAAACAGATAGAAAAACAGCTAACAATGTTAAAAGTACGTAAGAAACTAAGGGAAAAATAAAAGAATGATATACGGAGAAAAGGCGGAGAAGGGCAAAACGGATAAGCGTTAGAGAGGATGATGATGAGCGTTGCACTGCTAAACAGGATTTTATAATTTCTCAGTCCTTGATATTAAACTGACGCTTTCTGATACTTTAGTTTGTAGAAAGTCACGGTCATACCTGAGAGATTAGGTTTTCAGACAAGGATATTTTTGCCGTTTCAATTATAGTATGGAAACAAAGTAAGAAACTTTAATTCTGACAGAAAACTCTAAAAACTTATAAAAAGTACTTAACTTTTTATACAACGTAACTTAGTAACATAATTATAACTTTCAAGACAAGCTCAGGTACCTGGTTATTCAAGACCACCATCGAACTCGTTTTCTTTAAAACAAGAAAAAAGAAAATAGCGTTTTACAAAAAAATAATTCAAAATAATCGCAAATAATTCTTCGAGATACTGTTTAAACAATAAGTGTCACTTGATTGTGGTCAGTAATTACATAACAAATGAAAAAAAAATAAACAAAAGGTGTATATAATGAAAGTGTAAACAACTTTTATTTGAAAAAAATGTCTAAAATAAATATTTTTGTAAATGAGAAAATCTGTCAAAATCACGAGCGGCTAAATGTTATCTTATTAGCCGTATATTATGTACCCTCCTTTAGGTAATAAATCGTCAACCGGGCATATTATACAATACTTGTAATTACACTTGACTTCATTCACTACTGAAGAGTCTCAAAAGGACCAAAGCGCTGTCTAGTCATTCTCGGTGTTTGTTTGCAATTGTTCAATCATTTGTAAATTTACAGCAGACGATTCGAAATCGTTTTTTTGTGCGGTTTAGTTCCTCCTCTATGTTAATTTAACTTTGAATATGCCTTCTATAGAAAAGGCAAAAACACAAACTATGTGTAGTACGGGCGATGTTTTGTGCTCGAACTTGAGCACTTCTTCAAGTCACTAATTTATTTAATCTAACTAGTATATTAGATGTAGAACATAGTTGCAAGAAAAAATTAACATCTGAAATGATTTTCATTAATAATCATAAAAATAATGTTAATTACAATCAAGACGATATATAAATATTTAATAGATAAAATTTCGTAGGGACACATCATTTACATAAACTTTCTTGATTGAATTTCTGCATAAATGTTATCACTTTATAGTTTTACTTTGTAACTTACGTATATATTTGTTAATGTAAAACGTTAATTTTGTTGTGGTATTATTGTCTATTTAGTATCCAATTTTTAAAAATATCTTTGTCGGATTTTGTTTTTACCCTCCTATAGCAACCATATTTGAGGTTAAATTGTTTTTTTATGCCAACGCTCAGTTGGCGATAATAACCGTAGAATCGAACTATTTATACATCTGTCGACAAAGTTACTCTAGCGTAAACAATCTAATCAGCTTTGCAGCAACTGAGTCCGGAAAACCATTGTATAATGCAATGGGAATAAACTATTTATGTTAATCTGTTAATTAAGAATGGAAAATACTATTTTTATTGCGTAATAATTAACTTAAATAATATTTATAATCTAAATTTTGTTTACTACGAGCATATATGTTAAACAAAAAATTAATTTGGTGGGAAAAGGTTTAGATAGTATACACTATAACAGCGGCGGCTCGCGAGTCAGATCGCTGGAGGGTTAACAAAATAACAAGTTTAAAAACTTGGTCATTAAAATTTTCAATTGAGCAGGAATGACAAGGACAATAATTTAGATGTACTACATTTACTTAATCGTCGAGTTTATTAATGACTTTTAGATGATTTAGTAGAAATGTTTCTTTATAAAAGAAGATGTGATAGACACCATAAATTGGTTAGTCTCCTCGGATTTTTAAATATTATTGTTAAAAGTTGTACATGACCGCCGCCAATTGGAAATGGAATAATGTTATAAGTCGGACCAGCAATGTTATGAAATCTAAATAAAAATACGAAGAAAATTAAGAAAGATTTAAAATGTGTTGTAAATATAATAGAAAAAATGTAAACAATAATATAAATTGTAGCATCACCGTAAATGTTTTTCCCAAATTACATAACTGTTGTTTTTGTTTACTTTGTTTTGTGGCTTTAAGCTTCAGAATCTTATCAAATTAAGAGGGGGGAGAGAATAACTCTAAGCCAACAATGAACGTACTCTTTCGATCATTTCCGCATGACTTTGGATTTCGTTAGTAAAAACGTAGCAAAAAAGTTATCTCGCCAGCGTTGAAGTATACAATGTAAACACGACAGAAGCAAGAAATAATCCATTTTGTGATCATTACATGTATCATCAGATACGACGACGGCAAGCGATTTTCTTCGATAAGCACTTTCTACTATACAAAATAACAAGCAAAAATAATAAATAAGTATAAATATGAAGCAAGTAGCTTGTAGTTAGTAGCTAATGAATCAATCTTTACTTGGACGGTTGAATTATCATCATAAGACCTTTAATTTTTGCGTAATTGAGTCTGAAATTACGCGGCAATTGCCCATTTTAAATAGTTCTAGCGATCAAAAATGATCGTTTTATTAAAAACTCATCGTTCAGGCATAGATCGGTCATACTTAAAAGGGTATATTTGTATTGATTAAATTTAAAAAGTTATTTGACCGCTTTAGTGCTTAATTCTGCACGGTCAAAGTGCTGCCTTAAGGTGCGTACATAAATTTCGTCTTTTGTATTTTAAAGTTCCGTTCTAACGGTTCCACAAAACCACCTCGGCCACGAAATACTTTAATGCCTTCGCCTCGTCTATAACTTTTCTCTCAGATCACTAAAGTATACAATTATACAAATAACTATTACAAGAGCTTCGTTTCATTTTCTTGTAACAATTGAAGATAAGAAAATAAAAAAAGATGTTTTGAGTGCAATTTCTGTGTAAGAATTTTAGTTTAGATAATTTGTTTATTATGCTCTCACGTTTATTTACTTTGTGCTTTTTAAACAAATTAAGATTGGTATTTGTTTTATTACGAATTTCGACTTGTGTTATCATCCGGCTATTCAGCGGTATGTTGTGACACTTTGTTTCGACTCGTGCTAACGCCCGAAAATTAATATGCATTAAATCTCTTGCTAACTTAGATCAGGCGATGCGAGACTGTTAGTTGGCAATAATAATCAAAGAATCGACTTATGTAAGTACTCACATATTTTGTCGACAAAGTTATTTTAATGTAATTGCTAACAAAACTAACATCAACATTTTGTGTTTTGGATGGAATTTAACGAATAGAATGCTAACACTTATTTAAACAAGGTCAATTATTAAATGCATTACGTAAATACTAGGAGTAGTGTAAACAAAAGAAACACAAAGCGCCCTAAAGATAAAGAGTGTTTACATCTCAGTATGTTTACATTCGGTAAGTTGCATTTTGACGCGGTCACTTGATACTGCAATCTCAAGGGCGCTTCGACGCGAAATCACCCTGACGCGAGTTCATCTCGTCACGCTTTTATTTCGACGCGAGATTATCTATCGAACCAAACGGTCACTTTAAAAGATGCATTTCAATTTTTAAATTTGTTTAAAAATAATTCTTATACAGATTTAATTGGCGAGTTACAGCAATCATTTGACTTTAGTTAACAATATTTTTAGCGCTATTATTGCCAAAAAAATGTATTTGTATATTACCGATAACTTTTGTTTAAATGTTTTTGCGTAAAACATATCGGATGCAATATACAGGGTGTCCTGATATTCCGTGAACATAGAGGTACTGTAGATTTCTGGGAATAAAATATAGCGATTTAACCCAAATTACTTTAGTCCAAAATTTAATAGTTTCCGAAATACAGAGCGTCAAAGTTATTATTTTTTATTAGTTTTTCTTGGGTAATTTTCTTAATAGCTGTACTATCTGCACGAAATTGGATGGTTTTTGAGATGAGAATTCAAAATCCGTTCTCATTTTTGTGGTAAATTGCAGGAGCCCCACTTACAGCACTATTTTTACATTTAAATAGTTCTAATTTTTTGTGTTTTCTTGTATGAAATTTTTATTTGAATTGACTCCAACTTCTTCTGCCCCATAAAGGTATACTTAATAAAGATCGCTCCAGGAACAGTTTCTAAGATAATTGGATTTTTTGTTTTATCTTTGACATTTTTAACAGACATTAAACATTTAATATTTATTTTAGGTTGTATCCATATAGAACATTTATTGTAAAATCAAAAGCACTTAAGTTAAGTTTTTCTTTACATTTTTTCTGTTGTTGACCCTTTGGTTTTTAAATTTATTATTGTTGTTTTCTCGTTGGCCGTTAAACACGCTCAATTATTAATTTAGCCCAGTCCTAAATCTGGATAAATAGTGAAAGAAGGCAATGGCGAATTTGTTTATTTAATTAAAAATAATGCAAAATTTCAGAAACTGTCGCTCGGAGCGACATTTATTAAATATACCTTTTTGGGGCAGAAGAGGTTGGAACGTAAAAAAATTACATTACATTACATTTTAATGTAAAAATAGTGCTTTAAGTGGCGCCCCTGCAATTTACCACAAAAATAAAAAGGATTTCGAATTCCCATACCAAAATATCACCGAGTAACCAATTTCATGCATATAGTACAGGTAGTATTAAGAAAAACTAATAAAAAATAATAACTTTGACGCTCTGTATTTCGGATACTATCAATTTTTGGACAATGATAATTTGGGTTAAATCGGCATATTTTAGTCCCAGAAATCTACAGTAGCTCCATGTATGTACCTACACGAAATATCGAGACATCCTCTAGAGAAACGTTAAATAAAATTTATTCAAAAAACGTATGATCGTATACACACATGGTGTTAATTAAGAATCCCACTCTATAATGATCTCGCGCCAAGATAATTTCGTGTCGAAACGGCGACGTCGAGATGCCAATGTCGAAGTGGCCGTAAGAAGTAGGTAGTTAAGACATCTTAAAATTTGTCCGACATTACTTGCGCATGTGAGATAAAGTTAAATACAAATGCTTGCACTGTATTAAATTAAGGAAATGTAGAGGTCAGTATACAACGTGTCCAAGATAAGGATGTCCACTATGGGGATCTCGGAAACGGTAAGAGATGGAATGTCGGTTAAATGGAACAAAAGTTGCGCATTTGAGGGGATGTATTTATAGTCTTTGAGATATTTTTTAAAAAATTAAGTTTTCTGATTTTCGTTTTATTTTTTTCTGACCTTATTTGAAGAGATATCAAGAAAAAGAATAGCATATTTTTATTGCCACTTTTCTAGCTCTACCTAATAGTTTTATCAAATTTTTAATACAACGTTTCGTTTGTTAGCAATCATAATCAACTTCATTTTTTAAATACACGAAAAAATATTTTTGCCATATTTAATTCTCTCCTTGATACTGAATTCAACGATAATATGTCACACTTTATATTTTGAAGACGTTTCGGATGAGAAAATTAATATTCAATGTAAAATATCGGAAACGTACAGTACCGAAACATTAGAAAACCGTAAAATTATAATAAAAATATGTTTTGTAATTTTAAATAATAGACAAATGAAAAACAAATTTATTTTAAAGGTTAATAAACTCACAAAAGATGTTCAAAAAGATTCCTGTTATTCTCCAAACATAAATAATATCTTCTAACTGTAGAATTTAACACATTCCTCAACATTTAAGGAGTAATACTAGCACACGCTTCGAAAATAATTTTTGCAACATTTCTTCGTTTTCAATATCGTTTCCATAAATGTAATTTTAATGTATCCCCAAAGAAAAAATCTAAAGGTGTTATATCTGGAGAACGGGCTGGCCACAGTACATTTGCATAAGTGCCAATACATCTTTCTGGAAATCTAACTGACAAGTATTCTCTGACAACTCTAGAATTATGTGCTGGTGCACCGTCCTGCATAAACCAACAACTTTCAACTTCTTGATAGACAAATCATTCAAAGCTATCTCTAATTCATTTTGGAGCAAAATTTGGTATCGTTCAGAATTTAAGGATTCGTGGTAAATGAAAGGACCTATAATTCCAGTACCAAATATAGCAGCCCACATATTAAATCCAAGACGGTGTTGGTGTTTGGCCGTTTTGTACAACCGTGGATTTTCTCTTGCCCAATAATGAGCATTTCTACGATTAAAAATTCCATTATTATTAACTCTGCTTTCATCGGATCATAGTATTTTATTCGGAAAATATTCATTGTCTTGACATCGACGTGTATACCATTTGCAGAATATTTTACGTCTTTTTGGGTCACCTGGTCAAAGTCCTTGGCAGATTCTAAATTTATATGGATGTACTTTCTCCTTCTTTAGAACATAATGAGCTGTCGAATGGGCTATGCCAGTTGCCTCTTCAATGTTCCTAGTAGAAACCTCTAGATTTTGCGTTACAGCTAATAAAACAGTATTGGTCTTATTGGTTTTTGCGAGATTTTATAGGTTTTGGAACGCACCATATTCTTTTAGATTATCTGCTAATCAGCGAAAAGTTCTTTTGTTAGGTTGATGCCTTTCTGGATGTTTGTTTAAATACATTCTTTCGGCTTCAGAACAATTACGTTGACACAAAATGTAACACGTCCGTATGTTGAATTTTTCATTATTTGAAAAATGTTCTCCTACCATATTGCTTTTAGGTAAACACAAAAGATAATTCACTCAAAGACCACCAAACAAACGTAATATGTACAACAATCAATTATGACAGTTATGAAAACAAAATGCAAAGCCAACTTATTTTTATCAAATGCAACAGTACGAGGGAAGATGTATTTTAACTGTTTAATTAACAGTGTTTTCACTAAATACATACTTGTGAGTTATTTTATTCCCAACAGGAATTAGAAAATGAGAAAACATAATTTTATAATAATTTCAAGGTTTTTTAATGTTTCTAGTATTAGTGTTAACTGTAGGTACTTTTTCGATGTTTTACATTGAATATGAATTTTCTCATCCGAAACGTCTCAAAATATAAAGTATGACATTTCGTTGAATTCAGTATCAAGGAGAGAATTAAATATGGCAAAAATATTTTTTCATGTATTTAAAAAAATAAAGTTGATGATGGTTGCTAACAAACGAAACGTTGTATCAAAATTAGATAAAGCCATTAGGTAGAGCTAGAAAAGTGGCAATGAAAATGTGCTATTTTTTTCTTGATATCTCTTCAAATAAGGTCAGAAAAATAAAACGAAAATCAGAAAATTTAATTTTTTCAAATTTTTCAAAGACTATAAATACATCCCCTCAAATGCGCAACTTTTGTTCCATTGAACCGACCTTCCATCACTTACCATTTCCGAGACCCCCATAGTGGGCATCCTTATCTTGGACACGTTGTATATTTTATGGGACCTACATATTTATTTTTTGGTGCGTCTATACTGCACTATAACCTAAGCTTCTTTTACAGGCTGTAATTAAGAAACTAATGACAACGTGACAAGGTTCTTTATGTGTGTAACACGCTATAGGTATTTAGGGGATTAGTAATTAAAGCATAGGTCTATTTTAACTTTTCGAATACTTTTACAAATTTAAAAGAAAATCAATTGGTGTTGGCAAAAAAATTAGACAAACTTGTACTAAGATCATGCGGCATGTACACGCGAACTACTTAGAAGATTCGATTAAGTTGAAGCACACTTACATCTTTTTTAATACAACTTAC
This sequence comes from Abscondita cerata, assembly GCA_030710515.1. NCBI lineage: Eukaryota > Metazoa > Arthropoda > Insecta > Coleoptera > Lampyridae > Abscondita > Abscondita cerata. Next base: position 123,866 of record JALBCR010004375.1, on the reverse strand, counting down.
AAAACTGTTTCACTTTTTAAATGTTGTTGGTTTTTGAAAAAATAATTTAGAAATTTAACAATTACCCTAATTATTTATATTAATAACCTCACTGTATTAAATCGTTGGAATGGCCGTGATAACATCACAGATCGGAGGTATACCTGTCACATTACAATATTCATTAGTTCCTGAGCCTGTAAAAAATTTAATTTTGCCGATTAGTTTTCAAAAACCCAATTTCTGGTACATTTTTAGGTTTAACTTTGAAACTCTAAAATTGGATAACTTTTATTATTTTTTACCCGATTGTTATGGATTGCACTGGTTAACAAAATTTACTCCTTGTTGTCTAACTCTAGTAAAATTATATTTTGCTTTATTTTGCTCTAATATTCTAACTAAAGAACATTAATTTTGATTGTTGGCTTAACATAACCTATTCATACCACAAGGTTGTAATCAAATATTTTCTATTCTAATCTACAATACATCATATTGGCTACATATTACTACTACATGTTACAATGGCAGAAGAAAATGCACAAGTACAACACTTACAAATTTAGCATACTACAGTACAAACAAGTTTTGCAATTGAGCTGTTCGACACAAACAAATTTACTTAGATGCGTTGGATAAACAGACCGTATTTAAAATACCAGAAGATTTAAAAGTGCAATATTTACTACACTACATGGGGCACGAAGCATACGATATCTTGTGCGACCAATTGGAACTAGGTGATCCTTCAAAAAAGTCATTTAAAGATATTGTAACTATTATAAAAGCTTACTCCAATCCGGAACCACTAGAAATAATAGAAAAGTTCAAATTTCAACAAGGAATACAGAAAGAAGGAGAAACGATACAAGAATATGTTACAGTATTACAAAATTAGCTGTATCATGCAACTTTGAAAAACATTTAGACAAGGCAATTTGAAATCAACTAGTTTTCGGCATAAGAAACCAATCTACAAGGTGGTCCGTAATGAATGCGACAAAAAGTAACTGTGGATTCTACACGCAAAAATAATGCGATTTAGCAAAACTTGTTCAAATAAAATGTTTCTCGTTTTCGATATACAGGGCGTCAAAGTTTATTTTTCGCATTTTATTTTATTCGATAATTTCTAAAGTTAATGTTGGAATTGGCCGAAAATTTGGCTAATGGAGTTTTTGATAGGGCGAAATCGGAATTTAGACTTACTTTTAAGAACATTTAGTAAATATTTAGAGAAAAGGAGATGGATGTTTGAACAGTTGGTAAGAAGTGTGGTACTGTATGGAGCGGAGAATTGGGGTTGGAAGGAATGGCAAGAACTTGAGAAGATACAGGAGAAATACTGGAGGTGGACGTTAGGCTTAGAGAAGGAGACACCTGGGTATATAGTGGAAGAAGAGCTAGAAATTGAAAAATTAAGATTTAAGCAGGAAGAATTGCAGTAAGGTATGAAGAAAAAATGGGAAGTAGGAAGGAAAATGAAATACTATATGAATGTTGAATAAAAGTCGAGACACAGAAGGTAAAATATGGGAAAGAAGAAAGAAGAAAATACTATGAAAGAGTGGGATACGCGAGAGAGTGAAAGAGATTGAGAGAAGAGTGAAAGAGATTGAGAGAAGAGGGGAGAAAAATGGAGGAAAAAATAATCGCAAGAGATGAAGATACACAGAAACAGGAAAGAAGGGCAAGAATAAAGGAAGGAAAATATAACAAGAAATACATAAAAATAATGACAGACAAGACACAAAGGTACATAACAGAGGGAAAAGGAATGAATGAAATAAGAATGATCGCAAGATTCAGAATGGGAAACGAAGAAAACGAATATAAATATTGGATGTGAGATGAAGAGAGAAGAATATGCAGGTTGTGTGGGGACGAATCGGAAAATATAATCCATCTAAAAGAGGGATGCAGAGAAACAAGACACGAGGAAAATGAATGGAAGTTACTACTAGGAGAGAAGAGGGAAGGACAACAATGGATGAGGGAAGTGTTGGAGAGGAGGAAAGTGATGGAGGAGAGGAAAGAAAGATACTGAAAGTTTATAGAAGAGAGGGATGGGGGTTGAAGAAGGAAACAGGAATTAGTTGTGTTATAATGTATTAAAATATTAAGTTGTTTTTTATTTGTTGGTCTTATAAAGTTAAAAAAAGGAAAAACTGAATCTTATGTTATAAAATTTTAAGACAAAATAAATATTGAATTGACTTACTTTTATGCTGGCTTACAGGAGGCGCTATAATCGACATTTCTGAGCTATTTTCTATCGCGATGTTATATCGCAATGTAGATGACAATTATTGATAGATCAGTCGATTCTAAGTAGAAAAAGGTATACTTCTTTGATACCGATATTCCCAACCAATTTCGAGATATTCGCACTTTAATTATGCAATGAAAAGAGATAAATTAGTCAAAAATTATTTATTTTGAAATCCTGGTGTTAATTATTCAGTTAAATTATTTTAAATACTGTTCAAAGTGCCCACCATTTTGCTCAATGCATTTTTGAATTGCCCTATTTAGATATCGTCTTACTCTAAATACAATATTATCCATGTTTCTTATTGCGTTAACTCCATCGCGAAATTTTTAAGTAGTTCATTGCGCGTTGCCCTTTCTTTTTATAGACCAGCTCCTTTAAATGCCTCCAAAAGTAAAAACCAAGGGATTGAGATCATGCAAATTCAGTCTAGTAGACCCATGAGCCGGAAATTTGAAAGATTGGTTCCTAAGCATTGCATAATTAAAGTGCGAATATTTCTTAATCGGTTAGGATAATCGGTATCAAAGAAGTATACCTTTTTTTTACTTAGAATCAACTGATCTATCGATATTTGCCATCCAAATTGCGATATAACATCGTGCGAAAAAAGTTCTGATAGAAAGTAGCTTAGAAATGTCCCGATTGTAGCGCTCCCTGTAAGCCAGCATAAAGTAAGTCTAAATTCCGATTTCGCTCTATCAAAATCCCATTATCCAAATTTTCGACCAATCCCAACATTAACTTTAGAAATTATCCAATAAATAATATAATGCGAAAATAAACTTTGACGAAAACGAGGAACATTTTATTTGAACAAGTTTAGCTAAATTGTATTATTTTCGCGTGTAGAATCCACAGTTACTTTTTGTCGCATTCATTACGAACCATTCTGTATACAAAGCAGGGTGATAGAAACTCCCAATCTTACTATGAAGACAGCTATTGAAAAAGCACACAATATGGAAGTTTCAATAAGGGATGCCGCAAGAATGCAACTATATGCAATTCAACAACAGGAAGTGTCAAGGGTGTTTCTTTTCCAAAACGAAATAAAGAAGAAAATACTGGGTAAGATTGTAAGAATGTTATTATGTCACACACAAAATGTTATCGTTGTGGAAACAAACAACATCTTGCTAACAAGTGCGATAAGATTAATAATATTTGTTCTTTCTGCAATATAAAACGACATATTAAAGAAGTTTGCACATCGTTTTTAAATACTATTTACAAAAAACAATCAATTAAAATTGTCGATACAAATGCAATTAGCAAATCTCCCAGTAAACACCGATCGAAACTGTTACAGTAACATAAATGAAACAAAAGTAACGTTTAATATAACCAAAAAGTTTTGAAAATGTTTCATACTTTGTGTAATTGTTTCTTTTCTTTTAGTTTTGCAGTAATCATACGCCTTCAATTCTGTTTTGGCTGTTGGAAATCGAAACTGTTTTTATTCTTTAAAAACAATTTTTACGATTTGTTTTTGTTCCAATTTTGTGTATTTAGTTTAGTTTGAATTTACAAAAATTGAAACAGTTTCGTTTCTTCAAAATCAGTTCTATACAGTTTGGTTTTGTTTCAATTTCTTAAATTTAATTCTGATTCAATTTACAAAAATCGAAACAGTTTTATTTCTTTAAAAACGGTTTTATGCGGTTCGCTTTTGATTAGATATTTTGTATTTAATACTATTTTGACTTACAAAAATCGAAAATGCTTTGCTTCTTCAAAAACAGTTCTTTGCCGTTTGATTTTGTTTCAGTTTTATAGATTTAATTCTGTTTCCAATCACAAAAATTCAAAGTGTTTAGTTTTTTAAAAACAGTGTTTTTCTTGTTTGAGCTCTACGTAGGTACATAGTTTTATCTATATTTTTAAAATTAAAACTGTTTGGATTCTTTAAAAACTTTTTAGGGTTGTTGTGTTAACTTACTTATGTATTTAATTCAATTTATGAAAAACAAAAACTTTTCATTTGTCTCTTTCAAAATTCTATTTTTATTTTATTGGCGACATAAATATTCTAAACACAAAATATTGAAGTTGAAGGCATCAAACAGTATGTTAATTAACTGAAGCGAAAGTTAAATGATTAATAAATACGGAGTAAGTAATGATAATCATTTTAATCTTGTCATGAGCAAAAATCTATGAATGTTGAACAAAAATACTGTAATTTGTGATGACGTTGCAGGATTAGCTTAGAATTTGCAGAATTCAGACACCAGTCATTTCTAATGAGGAGTTGCACGCATTTAGTACGTGGCATTAGCATAGTGTATAGTTTTTAATAATTGTGATATTTGGTTTCACTAAAATAAACATACAGCAAGACCAAATTGCAAAATCAGTACAGAGTGAAAATATGATTATATTTATATCTTTGTTTTAAGCTGAGGTTGTATTGTTATTACAACTTTGATAGCTTACTTTGTTTTCCGTGAGAAAGGAGTTTTTAGCATGGAGCCAGAGGGAAGATAACGTGAAGAGGCCTACAATATCGTAAAAGCATGTTAAACCGTTTGACATTTCGTGTTATTTTATTTGTTATCAGTTAGTTACAATCATTATTATTGGCATGTTATTAATTCTATAATTCTATAGTTTGTTGCTTTGTGTGTTATAAATGTAAACTGAATATGTTTTGAAACATAATCAAATATTCTGATTTGAAAGTAAATCATAGTAGTTAAACCAAAGTTTTTTCATTAATAAACAATCAAAACAAAACTAAAACAATATAAACACTACAGTTTCATTTAAAAGGAACGGTTACAAATATCAGCGATGTAACGAAACAAAACCAAAATTTAGGAATCGAAACAATATTATAACAAAATAAGCACTACGGTTTTGTTTAAAATAAAACGGTTAAAAATCATCACAAATGTAATGAAACAAAATGATCGAAACTGTGCTTGACAATTATCACCTAGGTTGAACTTAGGAGTTGAAATATAAACAAAATATGAAACTTATGTTACGAAATTGTTTCAAAATAAGATTGATTTTCTGTTTACTGGGCTAACTTTACAAATAATTCTTTAGCTAGTTACGTGGATGAAATCTTTACTGTTGAAGAAGAATCAATGAAATTGAGAAATAAATTTAAAGTCATGCTACAACTGAACAATAAAAATGTTTTGTTTGAGGTTGATACTGGTGCGGCTGTATCAATCATGGACATTTCTAAATTTAATACAATTTTCAAGAATTACGAAATACAAAAATTCTAGCAAATTAATAAATTTATACAGGGTGTTTCAAAATAAGATGCTGATCCTTAAGGATGTCAATCCTTACGCGATTTTAAGAAGAAAAGTTCTAATAAACATATGTCCTAAACCTCTTAACTTTTGATCTTCAAGGTGTTCAAGTTTTAAGAAAAAAAATGTTTTTTATCATAACTTTAATATCTTTATAGATATATTTTCGCGTAAAAAGATTTGGCAAATAATTATTGATTATTTAATACATAATAATTTTAACATTAAAATAAAAGAACTAACATTAAATAACCACTAAATAAAAAAATTAAAAATTTCTAAATTAAAAAATAGCTGTTGTAGCTTAGAAGGCATATGCCAAATTTTATTAAAATATCTATAAAGATATTAAAGTTATGATAAAAAAAACGTTTTTTTCTTAAAACTTGAACACCTTGTAGATCAAAAGTTAAGAGGTTTAGAACATATGTTTATTTGAACTTTTCTTCTTAAAATCGCGTAAGGATTGACACTCTTAAGGATCAGCATCTTATTCTGAAACACCCTGTATATTGTTAATCATGATTAAGAACCATTATTCGCTAAGGAATGGTTACATCAAATTAAGCTTGATTGGTCTGAAATGTACAGTTGTGATGTAGATAATAAGTTACCAAATACTATTACTAATTTACTTGACAAGTATAAATCGGTAACTGAAGATGGCATTGGTGAAATTACAAATATTTCTGCACGTATTACAATGAAACCAAATTGCAAACCAATTTCTATCAAATCACGACCCGTTCCATTTTCTTTACAACCAAAAGTTGAGGAGGAAATTGAGAATTTAGTTTCACAAGGCATTTAAAAAAAATATTAATGCATCAGACTGGACGACGCCACAGTAGTACCGGTAGTTACAGATTCAGGTAAAATACGTATCTGCGGTGATTTTAATTACAATAAACCCTTATGTACAAATCGACGATCGTCCATTACCAACCATAGATAAACTATTTGCATTAATGGCTGGCGGAAAAAAGTTTACAAAAATTGACTTAGATCAAGCCTATTTACATTTACGTGTTCATAAAGACGATCAACATTTGTTGACACTAAATACTCATAAGGGTTATACAGGGTGGGGCTGCCTCCTGTATTTGGTGATTGATGGGTCAGATATTAAAAAATAGAGAAAATGTTTTAGACAAAATTTGTTTGAATTCAAGTTTTTACCACCTACAAATGATTTTGTGTATACAAGGTGTTTTGTTTTCCTGGGATAAACTAAACTTTTTATTTCAAATGGTACACTCTGTATATTATTGCATTTTTAATTCTCCTGATGAATTGCGATATAGTTTATGTATAATATGCATGGCCTAAAATGTATGGTCTCCGAGTAATTTAACAATTTTTGAAAACAATTAACTACTGTGACGTTCTGAAAAATGCGAATATTTCTGCATTTAATTTGTATAGACAGCTGCAGTTTAAATTGTTGGTTTTAGCACACATTGTTCTATCTTTTGTTTTGGATATCCAGTAGGCGTTGAATATAACGTTAAATTTCAAATATTTCAAACTTGCGTAACTCAATTATTTGTTTTAATGTTTTACAGTATTAAAAATCTAGTAGGCTTTGAAACAAATGCAAATTGCTCTATAACAATCATTCTCTCTCAATTTATCAGTGGAATTCAAAAATGCGATAATATACAGAGTGTACCATTTGAAATAAGAAAGTTTAGTTTATACCAGAGAAAACAAAACACCTTGTATACACAAAATCATTTTTAAGTGGTAAAAAACTTGAATTCAAACAAATTTTGTCTAAAACATTTTTCTCTATCTTTAATATCTGACCCATCAATCACCAAATACACGGGGCTGCCCCACCCTGTATGCTTGCACGCGTCTAATGTACGGAAGTGCATCTGCACCTGCTATTTGGTAAAGGAAAATTGAAAAAATTTACACGATATTCCCGAAGTAACAGTTTTTCTTGATGACATAAAATTACAAGACCTAATGATTCTACTCATTTACATAGGTTAGAATTAACTTTAAAAAAATTTTAAAAGTAAATTTAGCTAAAAGTTCATTTATGCAAACATCAATAGAATACTGTGGTTACATGATTGATGAAAATAGCATTAGAAAAGTTAAGTCCAAAATAGATGCAATACAAAATATGAAATGACCTATAAATAAAACAGAGGTACGCGCATTTTTAGGTTTTATTAATTACTATGGTGGATTTTTTCAAAATTTAAGTGAAACACTACAATCAATAAATTATTTGCTACGTGACAATGCTCATTTTTCTTGGTCAAAAAATGCGAAGATAGTTTCCAACTGGTAAAAAAAAAAAAGAATTCGACAAGATGACGTTTTATGTCATTATGATCCGAATTTACCATGAATTCTTGCAACTAGTCAATATGTCGTGGAGCTGTTATTTCCCATTCTTTTCCAGATGAGACCAAACACCTAATACAATTTGCCTAGTACTCAGCAAAAATACTCCCAAATCGACAAAGAGGCTTATAGCATTATATTTGGAATACGTAAATTTTATCAATACCTAAACGGCAGGAGATTTACATTATATACAGATCATCAACCTCTAATTCAAATATTTTCACCTACAAAAAACATACCAGTGCTAAGCGCTAGTCGAATGCAACATTAACCACTATTTTTACAAGCATTCACATATGACATTAAGTACAAAAACACTAAATTACATGCAAATGCTGATGCTATGTCACGATTACCTTTACGATCCGAAGACCCATTTATCTTTGATGCTACTGATATATTTCAATTAAAACAAATTGAAAACTTACCACTTACAGCAAAAAACATTGCAAATTTTACCGAAAAATTCGAATCTTTATTACCTTTAAAAATGCTTTACAATCTGAAAAAAAACCCTTATCCAGCCTATTCTATTCGGAGCGTCACTCACAGCTTTAACAAAAAGGATAGGGGAATACGACCTATTGCTGTTGACATGATTTACCACCGCATTGCAGCAAAATTTGTTTGTGACTCAGTCAGGGAAGAAGTCGTAAACCACCTTCAACCAATTCAGTTAGGATTTGGCACCAAAGGAAGGTGTAAGGCTATTATCTATGCCGCGAGAACCTACATTTAAAATAATACTAATACCAGCAAATCAACTTTAAAAACGCGTTTAACTCAATCGAAAGGGATAATATGCTCTTGGAGGCTTTATCAACTTGTCCTAAGCTGTTTCCCTTCTTCCATCAATGCTACAGCTCGGAGTCCATCTTATTCTATTGGAAAGACAAAATATCGTCAGCAGTAGGAGATCCAAGTAGACCACTTCTTTTTTGCCTGGCTATTCACAACATAATTAAGGAATTAACCGCTGAGTTCAACGCGTGATACCTTGAAAACGATACTCATGGAAAATCACCTGAATCTGTCATAGCAGATCTAACCAATGTCATCAGTGCCGGCAGACGTTTAGGACTAGAAGTTAACCCTGGAAAATGTATGCTCTTATTTCTATCAACGCAAATCCCAAAGTCATTCAGTCGTTCAATTCAGTATGTCCAGGAATCAAAATTATCACTGATCAACTTACCCTTCTGGAAGCACCGTTGTTAGAATCTGCCACCGAAGACATCTTAGAACAAAAACTCACCGAATTATAACGCTTATCTTCAAGAATCAAAGATTTGAACTCTCACACGGCATATTTTCTACTAAAATGTTCTATTGGAATCCCGAAATTGAATTATCTCTTTCGAACAACTTTACTTATTAATTTTGAACATCTTATTGACAAATTTGATCAAGAGTTTTACCAAACCAAACAGACAATAACAAATTTTCAATTCTCTGAACAACATTTGCAGAATGTTGCTTTGCCTGTGGAACATGATAGTCTAGGAATTCAACAAATACAGGACATACACCTTCCTGCCTTTCTCTCATCTACCATTTCAATTTTGAATTTAGTTCAATCACTTATTCTAATGTCCAACAACGAGTCTCCGATTGCTGGGGTCAATAAGGCACTAAAGGCATAGGACAAGCTAGGTGTTGTAGCGACAGAGCAGCTGTGCCGACCCTGCACACATTTTAGATATTTAAAGTTAGCGCGCACGTTGGTAACGGTAGATACTTAAAGGGGTTGGTACTACGGGAATAGAAGGACATAACCTTGTTTTTATTATTGTAAATAAAGTCAGTTATATTCGTGTGTTGTAATCGAGCGTTTTATTTGTACCTAGTGATTAATATCATCACATCGAATACATGAACTTACGCCCCGTAGCGGGGACGTAACAGTGGCGACGAGGATGTTTATTCGAACAACACGCACGTGGTAATTAATTTTTGTTGTAGTCAATTCACAAATCAATTACAATGACTGAACGAAGCGAAGCATTCTTAAAATTGTTCCAACAACAAGCTGAAATGATTAGCACACTCCAAGCAAGTCTCGAGGAAATTAGAATTCAAGTTCAACAAGGTGCAAAACCAACCTGTAACGACAATGCAGAAGAAATCATGAATTCTTTAGCAACCAACATAACAGAATTCACGTATGATCCTGGAAATGGCTTTACGTTCGATGCATGGTATTCAAGGTATGAGGATTTGTTTTTGTTGGATGGTGAAAAACTAACCGATTCTGCAAGAGTTCGTTTACTTGTTCGGAAATTGAACACCACATGTCACGAGAGGTATGTAAATCATATACTACCTAAACACCCTTGAGATTTATCATTCAAAGAAACCACCGATACATTAAAGATATTATTTGGTCGCACAATATCACTCTTCAACAGCAGATTCAAGTGTTTACAGCTAGTAAAGCAACCACATCAAGACATCGTCACATATGCTGGAATTGTAAACAAACACTGCGAAATATTTAAATTGAAACAATTAACAGTTGACCATTTCAAGTGTCTGGTTTTATCGGTGGGTTACATTCACCTCAAGATGCAGAATTGAGAACTCGATTACTGGTGCAATTTGACAATGATAAAACAAATAGCGAGATGACGTTGGACTCGCTTATAAAAGAGAGCCAAATGTTGCAAAGTGTCAAACAAGATACCGCTTTAATTATCAAAAGTGAACCCCAACCAATAGATTGTGTAAATTCTGTTGAAACCGATTCAAACATAGCAGTCGCAGTAGTCCAATCCATTCCACGAAAACCTTGCTGGCAGTGCGGGCAAATGCACTATTCAAAAGATTGCCCATACACACATCACAAATCTAAGGACTGCAACAAGGTTGGTCACAAGGAGGGCTATTGTGCCTGTTTCCAAAAAATAATTCGCATACAGGAATATCAGCCTATAAGAAGCAAGGCAAGAACGCTTATCACTCAAAGTATGTACATGTTAATTGTGTAAATATTGACCAAAAGCGAAGGTACATAACCATAGGTGTCAACAACACTCAAATAATTTTCAAGTTGACACAGGTTCAGATTTAACTATCATATCTGAAGAAACTTGGGAAGAATTAGGAAAACCGCAAGGACACTCACCTACAATAACACCTAAATCCGCATCAGGTGATTCCTTAAAATTTACTTCGGAACTCAAATGTAAATTTTCATTCCGCGATCAAATCGTTCTGGGGAAATGTTTTGTGTCTTCAACCACGTCAAATTTATTAGGAACAGACCTAATCGAGGAATTTAATTTATGGAACGTACCGCTCAACACAGTATGTAACCAAATTTTGCAAGTCCCAACTACAACCGAAGATGTCGAAACTAAATTTCCTCAGCTGTTTCAAGGAAAACTGGGAGTGTGTACCAAGGTTCAGGTTCGACTCCATTTGCGTCCAAACGTTCAACCTATATTTCGCCAGAAAAGACCAGTTCCTTTGCAGTAATGGCTACAGTTGAACAGGAATTAAAACGTTTAGAAGCTGAAGGCGCCATCACGCCAATTCAGTTCTCCGAATGGGCCGCTCCAATAGTGGTAGTAAAAAGCGAATGGAAAAATACGAATCTGTGCTGATTATTCGACGGGATTAAACGATGCACTTGAACCTCACTGTTACCCACTCCCATTACCGCAAGAAATTTTCTCCAAGATATCATCAGGGAAGTATTTCAGTCACATAGACCTGTCAGATGCGTTCTTACAGGTCGAAGTGGATGAAGAATCAAGAAAATTCCTTACGATCAACACTCATCTAGGGTTATTCAAAGTAAACAGGCTCTCACAAGGGTCAAACCAGCTCCAAACGCTTTCCAACAAATTATGGATAGTATGCTTTCGGGTGTAAATGGGGCAGCGGCTTACATAGATGACATCATTGTTTCAGGTGAGACAATCGATGTACATAATTATAATCTGGACCAAGTTTTAAAGAGGATTCAGCAATACGGGTTTCATTTAAAAATAGCCAAGTGTAAATTTTTCATGAATACAATTACATATTTGGGCTATATTGTTAGCGAACAAGGAATACAACCAGATCCAGAAAGATTGAAAGCAATTCGTGAAATGCCAGAACCAAACGACAAAACAACTCTGAGATCGTTCCTTGGTGCCATAAATTATTACGGGAAATTTGTCGACAATATGAGAAAACTTCGTGGACCACTAGATGAATTGCTAAAGAAGGATGTCGATTGGAAGTGGTCAGACAAATGTCAGAAGTCGTTTGCAGACCTTAAAGAGGTGCTGTCATCCAACTTACTCCTCACGCATTACAACCCGGAGTTAGAAATAGTCGTAGCAGCCGACGCATCCAACTATGGTCTAGGAGCATGCATTATGCACTCATATCCAGATGGTTCAAGAAAAGCAATATGTCATGCTTCTCGTTCATTAACACCAGCAGAAAGGGGTTACAGCCAAATCGAAAAAGAAGCCTTAGCCTTGGTGTTTGCTGTTACTAAATTCCATCGAATGATTTTTGGGAGAAAGTTCATACTGAAACTGATCACAAGCCATTATTGGCAATATTTGGCTCGAAAAATGGAATACCAGTTTATACTGCCAACCGTATACAAAGATGGGCTTTAGTATTGTTAACGTACAACTTCACCATCAAATATATTGCAACCGGCGATTTTGGTCATGCGGATGTATTATCGAGATTAATCAGCGCCCATTCTCGACCAGACAATGAGTACGTTATTGCTTCAGTACAGGAATTTGAAAGGGACGTTCGACAAGTAGCAGTGGATTTGCTTCAAGGCCTACCAATGACATTCAAAATGATCAACAGCGAATCAAAGAAGGACGTATTGTTGAAATCAATAAAGGAACAAATAAATTTAAATTGGCCGCAATCCCACAAAATAGAAGATGTTGAATTGAAACAATTTCACTTACGAAAAGACTTATTATCTATTATAGATGACAGTATTTTGTATGGTAGCAGAGTAGTGATTCCTTCTACCTTCAGGAAAAGAATTTTAAATCAACTTCATAAGGGACACCCAGGTATGGAACGTATGAAGGCCATTATTAGGAATTATGTTTATTGGCCAAATGTAGACAAAGACGTTGAAGATTTTGTTCGGGGATGTAATAAATGTTCCTCGGTAGCAAAACCCCATCAAACATACATTAAGCTCATGGCCAATGACAAAGGAGCCTTGGGAAAGATTACACATAGACTTTGCAGGACCATTCCAAGGAGTTTATTTTTGGTCATAGTAGATTCACACTCAAAGTGGCCTGAAATATTTAAAATGACCCAAATTACGACCACAGCCACCATATCAAGGCTAAATGAAACCTTTTCTCGATTCGGAATACCACAGACAATAGTGTCGGATAATGGAACTCAATTTACAAGTTATCAATTCCAAAAATTTTGTTTGAGAAATGGAATTCAACATGTAACTAGTGCGCCATATCATCCACAGTCAAATGGACAAGCGGAAAGATTTGTTGACACCTTAAAAAGATCCTTAAAGAAGTTACAAGGAGGGAGATCTAACAGAAATACTCCAAACGTTCCTGCTCGTTTACCGTACTACTCCAAATAAGAACACGCCAAATGGAACCTCACCTTTGGAATCATTAATCGGAAGGAAAATTAGAACACCTTTTGATTTAATATTACCAAGAGAAAAAACGAGGAAACATCAAGAAATACGAAAATGGAAAATCAGTTCAACCTGAAACATGGGGCAACAAAAAATCTTTCGAGGCAAAGGATCTGGTATATGCGAAGAGGTATAAGACAAATTCTTCTTATTGGGAAAAAGGTACTGTAATTGAAAAAGTTGGAAAAGTATTGTACAACATCTTGCTGGAAGATGGTCTCATACGGTCACACATTAATCAACTCCGACCGCGCTGCAAGGACAATGGAACCGGAATAATTTCACCACTTCACGAAATACTAGACGGTTTCAGAATTCAACCTAATTTACCAACCCTAAATTGGAGAACAGAAACGCATCCGTCGGATCAAAACGAATCATCAAAGATAATGGAGGAAGCAGCCGAAACCAATCTCGAATCAGTAGCAGTGCCGGATCAGATCACCGAAGAACAGGACGAAGGAAATAATGGAGAGGCAACTGTTCTACCAGCTACTCAATTGGAAGCAAAAGTCCATAGACCAGTAAGAACTTCAAGACGACCGGCTAGGTACAAGGATTTCATCCCTACTTAAAAGGGGAGATGTTGTACCGACAGAGCAGCTGTGCCGACCCTGCACACATTTTAGATATTTAAAGTTAGCGCGCACGTTGGTAACGGTAGATACTTAAAAGGGTTGGTACTACGGGAATAGAAGGACATAACCTTGTTTTTAATTATTGTAAATAAAGTCAGTTATATTCGTGTGTTGTAATCGAGCGTTTTATTTGTACCTAGTGATTAATATCATCACATCGAATACATGAACTTACTCCCCGTAGCGGGGACGTAACACTAGGAAATCTGACTTCTGTTGATGCAACCTCTCAAAAATCATGGGACTTACAAAACATCACTCGTCTTCTTTCCACGGTTGAACTACCTCTGATATCGACAAAGCTCGATGGGAAGCGATGAAATTGCCGGAGTCTGGTGCGTGGTTAGATGCAATCATTAATTCCAAAGTAGGTACCCTCTTGATAATACAACCTTTCAAATTGCCCCCGCTTTACGTATGGAATCTAATATATGCCGCCCTCATCTTTGTTAAATGTGGAGAACAAGTGTCCGCGATAGGATCTCATGGTCTTTCTTGTCCTCTCAGTGCCGGTCGCATACCGAACTCAACTCAATCATTCATAAAACCCTTGGTTCTGCTCACGTTCCCTCTGTTTTGGAACCAAGTATCTGTAGGAATGATGGAAAACGAGCAGATGGAATGTCACTCGTTCCCTGGACAAGTGGAAAGCTTTTAATTTTGGACGCCACGTGCAAAGTCTCCAGTGGTGCCTCTAATTTGGCCGCCCCAAACAAGCGAAGAAAATTGTAGAAAATGAGGCATATCATTTCGTCCCCTTAGCAGTAGAGGGATTTGGTATCTTTTAGTGATAATGCCTAACAGTTTGTTAATCATCTTGGCAACCGCTTGCGGGATGTCACAGGAGAACCACGATCTAAGTCATACCTAACGCAACGTATCAGTCTGGCTATCCAAAGAGGAAACGCAGCAAGTGTCCTTGGAACCCTACCATCACAAACTTCCTTGGACGAAATCTACCTCATTTAGTTTATTTATTTTTTATAGTGTTTTATAATCTATGTCAAACTATTTCTTTATGTTCTCTCATCAATGCTGTTTATTGAAATAAATATAATGTATCTGGAAATATTATAAACTCAAATTTACGATTTAATATCAATCAATCTAAATTTACATTACAAAATAATTGTATAATGCGATGAATAAGAGTTGTAATTCCAAAAGCATTACAAAACCAATCCTTGACGAAATGCATACTGCTCATTATGGCATAAGTAAAATGAAAGAGTTAGCTCGTAGTTATTGCTGGTGGAAAAGCATAGACGACGACATTGAAAATATTGCTCGAAATTGTTTTTTATGTAACAAAATTGCTAACAACCTTAAAACAGAAAACACTCATCCTTGCGAATAGCTACGAGCACCGATCGAAAGAATTCACATCGACTTTGCGGGACCGTTCAAAAATTCATATTTTCTGATTATTGTTGATGCATTTTTAAAATGGCCTGAAATAATTCCAATGTCAAATATAACAACAAACGCTACTTATTACTGCTTACAACAAATATAAGAAATAGCTTGATGCTTGATGAGACGATCGTAAGCCCAACAAAACACATCATTATCATATTCTTCATCTAGTTCTTCTTGAGGTAGTGATAATACATTTGTTATGAATTTTGAGAAATCTCTTTGAGGTTTTGTAACTGATGAAACAACAGAATTCTTCTTTTTTTTAAACCACTATTCAGACGAATGGTCGAGCAAAAAATAACATTTGATATGATTGGTTGGTTCTTCCCATACTGTAGGAACCAAAAAAGGCATTGATAAATAAATATTCACAAAACACGTATTACAACAGACTTTTGGAGTCTGCGCCTTGTCTAGATGTCTCCATACGTACTCCTAAGCAAGATGTATAAAGTGTTTGTATTTTTGAAACAATTGTTTACATCAACTCACAAAACTTCTAATTTGACAGTTGGTGGCAAATTATGTCAATGCATTTACATAGATGACTTGATAATAACAAAAAAATTATAATTAACATTTTGTTTAATGATGGAATCCTGGCATTTTTTAACCGATAAGGTTTTTTTATTACTTTGAAAGTGAAGCTAATTTCGGACTAAATCTTTTATTTAAAATCATAAACTAAAGTGTTAGCTGTTTATTAGTGTTATTTGAGAATAATTATCATCGTAACTTAACCTTTTCCTAAGGCAGAGATACATTTTCGAAAACACCCAAAAATCACATTTTACGTTAATTATCAATTTATCAGTCAGAATTGTTACATTTTATATAGTATTTTAATTTTGCTAACAATTCCAACCAATTGAAACAAAATTAATGTGAAAATGTGATTTAGTGTTTTAGAAATCGTAGCGACGCATATACAGTAAACTATACTTTAGAGATGACTTAGGGGTTAATTCTTGCTTAATTTAAAACCAAAATAACACTTATTGGTGGCGGTGAAGGGGTTCTTAGTATATGTCAAAAATGGCGTTTTTGTAAAAATATCAGAAATCATATTTTTGACCTATAACCCGAGTTTCAGTTCAATACTGACAATTTTTTTCAAATTTTATAAAAATTTAGACATTTTGATATTTCAGCTTTTAAATGCTTGAGTTTTTTTCAACACTCTTTACTCTCCCACTAACACTAGAGACGCCAATCACAATCTCGTTTTGGTAGAAATGTATGGGTTGGTTTATTTGGCAATAGTATAGTCTTTCCCCTTTGGATTTCTATTTAGAGGAACTATGAAAAATATCATTTATAAATCTGAACCCACCAATGTTCATGAGTTGCAAGAAAAGATCATCAAAATTTTAAGGACCAATCGAACATTTAAGAAAGCTAATTTAGCTATGCTTGGAAGTGGAGGGTGCACAGATTTGAAAATCTTTTATGAATTTCTTAATTTCTTTGTTATTTACAATTTAGTTCCTTCTGTGTTGTATGAATGTAAGCTTTCGCGGCCGTTGTCACTAAGATTATTATCTTCAGGGTTGAGCCGTGTTTGTCTAACCCTCCTTCGTTTTGCGTTTGACGTTTTTGCTGTTAGCAACTTTAGAAGTTACTCTAAAGACTGATGTTGTTGTCTTCTACTCCTCGTTATATACCTATGTTCTGCTACGGTTGGTTGATGATGTCGATCAGTGACTGGTAGTTGGTTTTTCTATAGTTGATTGATCTTCCGTGTAGTGTTTACTAATTGTTTGGTGACTTTTGTTCTCTTTGTTTTTGTGAAGAGTTATTTTCCATGTGTTGTTTAAGTGGTAACCATCTTTTCGATTGAATTATTCTTATTTTTTTTATTTCTAGAGATTCTCTAATTATCCCCAAATAGTAGTTGTTGGTCCGTGATAAAACTTTGGTTTCCTCAAAGTTGATAATGTGTTTTCCTTTTTCGTGTAGGTTTTCTGCGATTACGGATTTATCTACCGCTATGGACTTGGGATCTCGGTGATGTTCCTTCAATTTACATTTTATGTTGCGTCCGGTTTGACCAATGTAGACCTTTCCGCATGAACAGTCAATTTGGTAGACTCCTGTTGTTGACCGTTTTGGCAGGCTATCTTTTTTTAGATGGTAGTAGTTGCCAGATTTTTCTTGTCTTTCCAAATCTGACATTGATATTCTTCTGCTCCAACGATTTTCTTAATTTCTTGGTTGCTCTAGCACTGAATGGTAAACGATCGTAGGTGGTGACCTGTTCCTTCTCTTTTCTGGTTTCTTGCGACAGGCGGCTCTTATTTCCTTTTGGTATAGCCGTTCCTCATTAGGGCTTGCTGGACATGTCGAAGTTCTTCTTTCTTGTGACTCTCGTCAGAAATGTTGTTAGGTCTATGCATTAAGGTGTTGATTAAAGACCGCTTCTGCTGTGAATAATGGTGTGATGTGGCATGGAGGTACCGGTCGGTGTGCGTCATCTTACGATATACGCTATGGGAATCCCATGGCTGCACCTGATTTTTGTTAGTAGAAATGTCCGTTCCATAGAAAGTACGTTGTGTTGAGGCAGATTCTTGCTTCTTAACCCGTGGGTTGTGCACAATTGTTCTATGATTGTTATGTGTATCATTGACAGGTACGTTAGTGAATAGCAATTCTACATTGAAACTAACGAGTGCATCTTTTGGTTACTTCCAGAGTCATCAGTAGCTCGACGAAGTGTTCAGAGTTCTTCACCAACAATTTAGTTCTTCCCACGTAAGGTTGTGGAAACTTAGCAACGTAACGGATCAGTTCATATATTGAGATTTATATGTGCTGACGATTGGATTTCCGATTTTGTGAATTTTTAATAATCCGTATAGTTTAAGTGGCTTAGTCTCGAAAGGTAGCAGTTGTTTTTCAATTTTGCTGGTTAGATCTCCTTTTAACTTGTTGTAAAGTTGTGGATTTAATAGTGAGTTTTGCAGTTTTGGTGTTGACCACTGTAGCGTTGCCCTTATCTGCGCGTGTCACCATGATTTATTGATTGTTTTGAAATCTTTCAGTGCAATCTTTTCTGCGCAAGTGATGTTCCACCATGAAGCTTTGGAACGTTGTAGAATCCGAAAGTATCGTGGCGTATTTCCTCTGCTTCTTCAACCTGAATCCTTTGTGAAGAACTCCGAATTCATTTCGACGCGAGCCTATCTTAAAGCGAGTTTATTTCGCATAATGAAAACAAAGTTGTTTAAGCTTTTGCTTTCAAATTTATTAAAATTAAAACGTACTTAACATTTGTCCGTATCGCAAACAATATGTTTAAATAAAAGTTTTCGATAATATATACTTTACAAAAACTTTTATTTTTGGCATTATTAGTAGTAAAGATATTGTTAACTAAGAGGCACGTGATTAGAACAAAAAAATTAAATTTAAACAAATGCATTAGTGTTTTTATATTTACATTTATCCAAAATAAACAGTTTGACAAGTTCTAGTTTTCGTATTATACTTTCAAACTACTAGACAACAGATTTTAATTAAAACACCCAAATTTACTCGGCAAAATGCAAACTTCTTGTGCAATAAGTAAAAATTTCGGACATTGGCCAATTTCGTCTATTTCAAAAATAAGGCGAAATAAATAGCCGTGTAAAAAATTCCGGAAAATAAAAAACCAGTAAAAAATCTTAGAAAAAAAGGCACATGAGTTGTTTGCAATTACAACCAAACTGAAAATACAAAAACGCCTTCTGTAACACACACACTAGCGCAAATATAACCTCACCGCTCGCGTCGAGATGAGCTTGCGTCAAGATAGCTGGTGTCGAGATAAGCAGGCATTGAAATGAGCTCGCGACAAGATGAACTCCGTCGAAGCGGCGGTGTTGAGATGGCGGCGTCAAAGTGGCCGCGTTGAAATAAGGCGTATCGCATAGAGCTAACAAGATTTCTGACGAGGCTCACTAGAAAGAAGAACTTCGACATGTGCGACAAGCCCTAATGAAGAACGGCTATACCAGCCTCCTTTGGCAAGAAACCAGATAAAGAGAAGAAATAAGTCATCACCTACGTTCGTTTACCTTTCAATGCTGGAGTAACCGACAAATTAAGGAAATCGTTGGAGAAGAAGAATATCGGTGTCAGGTTTAGAACGGCAAGAAAAATCCAGCAACTATCATACAGGGTTTTCAAACTTAAGTCGGCACTATTGCTAACTTTGTTATTATTAGAGCTACAAGGTCGGTTAAATAGACAAACTAGTAGCATTTGTTTCTCTCATCGCTATGGTGAACACAGAATAAAAAATTGAACTTGCGTATTAACCAACCCTGTAGCTCTAATAATAACAAAGTTAACAATAGTGCCGACTTAAGTTTGAAAACCCTGTCGTCAGCAATGCCTGTGCCATTATATTTTATGTCCTTATTTACTTTCTATATTTTTTACACACTTAATTAATATTATTACATATGAATACTAAGGTGGGTAAAGGTTGGCATGTTTAGGTTTCAGTGGTTAATTAAAGAATCTTCAGAAATAATGAAAAATAAGTATAATTTCAATCAAGAAGATGGTTACCACTTAAGCAACATAAAAACAAAGAAAACAAACGTCACCACACACAATTAGTAAATACCACACGGAAGATCAACCAACCATCGAAAACCAATCACCCGTCACTGATCGACATCATCAACTAACTGTAGCAGAACATAGGTATATAACGAGGAGCAGAAGACAACAACAACTCTTTAGAGTAACTTCTGAAGAAGCGAACAGTGTGTTTAGCGAAACGCCAAACGCAGACCGAAGGAAGGAAGGACAAACACGGCTCAACCTGGAAGATAACAATTTCACCTGTGTTAATAATTTAAAATAATAAATAAATAATAATAAATTTTATTTTGAAAGCTCTCTTTGCAAAATACATTTTTGTATTATTTCCACCAAACAACTAAACGTTGTCAAATAACCTGAGAAAAAAATTAAAACGAATTTTCAAAATTTTGATTTTTTGCGGATATGTTCAAAAGTAATCAAAATTTTTAAATTTTAAAAAGGCATTTGACTGAGTGTAAAAATTATTAAACTTTTTATCTCTTCAAGTAATATAGATCCTCATGCTTGACCTCTATGAACGGACACCATGTATATTCAATTCTAAAACATGATGCTAAGGGTTTGAAACATTTTTTCTAGAGCAACGACAAATAGACTAATTTAAAAACTTTATGACTCTTGTATTTTTTTAAGAGTAAAACTTTTCTAAGAAATTTTATACTTTGCGGCAATAATTCAGTAATTAAAAAAATGTATTAAAAGTTACTGTAAATTGAAAAATTTTTATAGGAAAAATTTTTCTAACATTATGTAAGGAATCGACTTTTAAGTTGTTTTCCATCAATTCAGAAACATCTAGTATATTCAGATTTTATTTTTACATGATAAATACACTTTGTTTAGCATGAATGTAATTTTACACGTGAGTTTTTAGTGCTAGTATTTGCCCGTGTCCATAAACTGCAATAGAGGTAAAAAAATTATTGATCATTTAATAATACATTAGAAATCGTTAAGCTAGAAACGTAGTGTTTAATTTTATTTACATAAACAGTGACGGTAAATTTATAAGCACCGGTTATCAGCAACTGTAAATCTAATTTACAAGGTATTATTGTAAACAATGGCTTACACACACGATTAAAAACAAGTCCTTAATCATATCTTATATTATTTGAACATCGTTTAATCTTCCAAAAATATGAAAATTTACCCACAATATCTCCTCATTATCATTCTAAAATATTCCAGTTGCTATTTTTTTAAAGTGGTGCAATTTTTTTAATTTGTTCAAATTTGCAAAAAAATATTGATTTTAAGTTTATAAATTCCTGATAGTGTTACGAAAAAGTATAAAGTAAAAATTGTAGAATAAGTTTTACAGATACACATTCTTAAAATAGTCACGTGACTATCAGTCACCTAATTCTTCGTTATTGTTATTGACATTAAATTGAATTATAATTTCTATTCCGGCAAGTATACTATATATACACATTTTTAGAAATATTTTCAAGCCTGATGGTTAAAATTTTCAATTTTTGAATTGTGGCATAACTCTTCATCTCTGAGAAATTGAACCTAAATCCTCACAAGTTTTTGTAGTTTTTGGGTAATAGTGTAGCCAGTTTCTAAAAAATTACATTTATTACTTAAAATAAAGGATGTGCCATGTCGTATAATAAGATTTTGACCCATATTTTAGCAATTTACAAATAAATGCGGCATAATTTTAAGTCGGCATTATTAGTAAATTGTTTTGTAAACTACGTAGACGTGTATACAAGCGCATCACAAAGTGCCTCTAATCCTTCTTAATAGATAAATAAAATAACAAGGAAAATATGCGGTTTAGAATTAATTGGTTCATTGGAAATTCCCTGCTGTTACATAAAAACAACGCACTAAAAATTAAAAAAATTAATTGAAACACGCATCGCGGTTCAACAATATGAAGTCGCGCAAGCATAACAAATTATTAATCGGATGTACTACTAAGCAAGTATCGTTTCAATTAATTAAACAATTTTGGTGGGATTTTATTGTTTTGATGTGAGTTTTTTTTATTTTAATAGCACACTTAATTTTCGCATAATTTTTATAAATAAAAGTAGGAGTGATATTTTTTAATAGTTTTGTCATAAGACTACATCAAACAAGAAGTTTTAATACTATTAAATTCTAAGTAACATATAAAGATAACGACAAAGTTTATTGTTCTATTTATTCTTAAAATGATAATATGCACAATTAGTAGTAGGTACCTTATTAGACGTCATCCAAGATAACAATGTCGACGTCTTAATTCTAAATAATATTTAAACTATTTTAGGTAACAAACTCACGCGTCAATAAACAAAACCGATATCAAGTAGCTGATCGTACATAATTGGTAATAAATTAAGATGTATGTGTAATCAGTAGAATGAAAGTATTTGAGTTTCTCCTTGACGTCATTTGTTTTTAAAAATAAATTAGCGTGTTCTCAATAGGACCGATTTAAAGCAAATGAAAAGAATATGGTTATACTCACCCAAAAAGTTTAAAATTTAACATCATTTCATTTTTCATAACATTATATTGTTATGTCATAATCGTTAGTTTAAAAATAATAACTTAGAAACATAAGTACACAAAACAAAGACGTCAATCAATTCGTATTTAAAAAGTTTAACAAACATTTGTTGTAGGGCAATTGACACTTGGTACCGCAATGCAAAAACTATTTATAAATTGTTTAAATTTTTATATTACTATTGCAATTTATTACCTTTATGATTTTTAATGTACACTGATTTTATTAGTACTATAAGTTAGGTAAAACGAATATAATAAGTATTAACAAAACAAAATTGGAGTTATCCTTCCAGCAAAATAATTTTTAGAAGGTTGCTTCTTGTTTTACTTTCATTAAATCGTTAAATATAAATCAGAAGTCCCATAATTGTTATACGTAATAAGTAGCTTTTAAGTATTTTCGTAGCCCCTGTAAACAGTATTGCGTCCTAATTTATCTATCTTCATAGATTTAATTTACAATTTACAAGGTTTTGGTCACTATAAGGATCAACAAGAAATTGTAGGAATAGATTCAAAAGTATGAACTCAAATGATGTGTTATCATATGTCGTTCCATATATTGCGGAACCATTCCTATTTTCGCTTGACTAAAAGCCGTTAAAAAATAGGTTTCTATTTGATCAACAGTTATCATTTCACTGAGCATATAACGCAAATAACTTCAACGAGGACGTAGCCATAAAAAGCACATAAGAGAACCAAAAAATATATTTTTTTACATAACTCCCTTCAACTTTAATCACTTTTTCTACCATTTTTCCAATTACTCCATATTCTTTAAAAAAATGCTTTGGTAACCTGGCAAAATATTTCTTTAACAACTTCTTTGAATTCTTCATCAGAAGCAAAACGCTCTCCCCAGCGATGGTTTTTTAAATTTTTGAATAAGAAGAAGTCTGGCAGAGCTAGGTCGGTACTATAAGCTGGATGCCTTAACTCTATAAACCATTGATTATCTACAAAAACTTTGTTTGTTTTATGAACCCGACAATAATTGTCATGCAGCAACGAGTTTTTTGTGGATAATGTTAGTAGAGCATAAATAAACAGTAAATTTGTATTAAACCATATGTAATTGAAATAAACATTAGAATTAGAAGTGAACTATAAGATTGATAAACTGACACACACGTTTCCATACATACATTAGATTACAATGCGGCGTTGTCCTTGTTAACACTTATTTTATAACAATGTATCTATAAGGACCTTGAAGTTTGTCGACCAATTATATTAGACAAAGTATCAAAACGGAGATGTCTGAGTGTTTTGTCAAAAGATCAGCTAATTGATCCTTTCCACTAACGTGTTCAAGCTTTATGTCATTATTCAGATATCGTTCTCGCACATAAAAGTGCCCTACTTCTATGTGCTTAGAACGTTTGTATCCCTAGATTCTTTGCCAATTTTACTGCGCCTTTCTTTCTTTTAGCCTCCGCCGTAGAAAGTGCTACCACCTTCTGCAACTGACTAATCTAAGATACCGCTCCACCACCATAAGTAGTTATAACACCCGTTGTTGAGCGTCTGGGCTTTTTGTCACCAGCAAAATGTGTGTCACTGTAAACTTTTAACTCAGTATCTGTGCTTTGGTACGTGATACGACAATTCAGTGATCCTCGCAAATTCTTTTTACATTATTCAATCACAGTTGGATGGCCTCTCCATTGCCATTGACCTCAAATGCGATATCAGGTCGGGTTACTGCAGCTAAATAAGTAAGACACCTTATGGGTTCTCCTATACGGTACGTTTTTCGCAGCATTAAAGTATTCTCCATCTTCACGACCTACTGGAGTTGAGACAGAATTTGATTCGGCCAGTTCAAATCTCGTTAATATTTGTTTTCTATAAGATTCTTGACTTAAACTGAACCGTTCTCATGACACGTTATCTTCATGCAAAGAAAATTTTCCAATAAACCCAAAAAAAATTCAGCTGTAGGTTAGTCAAGAATTCGTCAATTATCATCAACATATATAGCAACATAGACACTGTTTTGTTTATCTGTTCGATAAAATAGACACAGATCAGCTGAACTATTTGTCAAACCAACTTTCTTCATGAATTGACAAACCTCTCGTTTTAGCAACGAGGTGCTGGTTTTAAATCATACAAGCTTCGTTTCAAGTAGCACACCCGATCAGTACCATTTTCAGGTTGTTCCAAATAAACATCTTCTTGGAGTATACCATTCAGAAATACCGTCATAACTTCAAATTGTTTCAATCTCATTTGCTTTGTGGCAGCTAAAGGAAGTAACATCCTAATGTTATCGTAGCTTGCGAGTGGATTAAATGTCTCTTCGTAATCAATACCTTCTCCTTGAACAAACTAATCTAGTTCTAAATCGGATACTTCCATTATATGCAATTTTGCGCAGCGATTTTGTAAAACTTTCATTATGGTGAACTGTTCACTAACTCCTAAGTTTTATTTTTAAATGATTTTAATTCATCATGCATAGCAGATATCCATTTTGCTTCTCATTTGATTGTACTGCTTCAGAATATGAATTTGGATCTGAACACTTATCCGACTGAATTTCAGATAGGAACACAAATTCATCACCTATCATCCACTTCGATTTTCTAACTTTACGCTTACTTCAACAAAGTCTATAATCAATGCTTCAACGGTATTCTTTTTAAAGGCTGTTTTTTACGGGAAAATCTTCTCTTCTTTTGGATACAAATGCTATATCTTTAATTTCTTCTATAGCTTCACTGTTCTCACTAATATTTTTTGCTGTGATTCTTTCTGTTTATCCTCTTCTGTTAGAGTAACATTAACGTTTTAATTTTTACTACATGTAGTTTGTGCTTCCTTCAATGCTGTATTGCTTTGTTTGAAACTGCAAATTACTTCTGGTTTGAATTTCACATCATGGCTGAGAATTCTCTTCTTTTAGAAGGAATTCATAATCTATACCTATTCTGGCCATTTTTACATAGTCTACAAAGTATTCAAAAATTGCGAAATTTTTTGGGTACATGCACATAACACTGCGTTCCAAAAATCTTGAAATGGTTGAGCTTACCTATTTCTTTTCCATACCAGAATTCATAAGGAATCTTATCATTTCCGGTACGGTTCAGTAAGTATGCTGATGTGTTACATGCCTTAGCCTATAATCCCTTCGGTAGTTTTCTTGGATTAAGCATCGAACGAGAAGCTTCGACTATTGTTCTATTTTATCAATCGGCTACACCATTATATTGTGGTGTGTATGGTAGCGTTATGAAGTATTCAATGCCCACTTTCTAACAATTCAGCAACTTTCCATTATCAAATTCCTTTAACTCCATCACACCTAAAGCATTTTACAACATGACCTTTTGTACTAGCTTCATTTAAGAAAGTCTCAAGCACTTCACTTTTATGTTTTAAAAAGTACAGTCTCTGAAATTTACTACAGTCGTCCTTGAAGCACACATAGTAACGAGCACTACCTAATGAGACATCATTCATTAGTCCATTCCCATCTGCGTAAATTAAATCAGCAAGGTTACTAGCTCGATTAGTACGTATTGATTGGTTTTAATATGTACTTATTTTGATGTGCAAATCGTTTATGATACACCGGTCAAATGTCATTGTTAGTAGTTAAAGTTCACTTGCATTATTTGCTTTGGCTCCGTAACATTCATATTCAAAACATAAAACCCATTACAAATGAAATCGTTCATTAAAACACTATTACTAGTTATATTGATGATGATGATCTGCAGAGCACTTCCATCAGGTAAGTACAAAACATTTTTAGTTCAAAAATTAATCCATTGTCATTTCGAGTTTGAACTTAAATGGTACCTTCTCCATGAGCTAACATGACTGCATCTTGCTTTCCCAATGAAATTATCTCAGGAACAACAAACTTTGTATACAATGTAAAGTACTGTTTATTTGAAATTATGTGTCTTGATTCACCACTGTCACAACACCAGTTGTCAGCAGCTACATTAATCTTTTTATCAACTTTTGCACACAAAACTTGAGTATAAAATGCTAAACTTCCCACTAAAGGTTTATTACTTTTATCTCCTTTTTAATGGACATTCTGTTGCGCAACGGCCTAATTGTTTACACTTGTTGCAAGGAAACTTCTTCTTTCATAATACTTTTAGACTTTCCTACTGTTTTTATCACTATGTATTTCACGTAATTCAATAGTGCACAATTTTTCAATTAATAAATTTAATTTTTGCTCGTTTGTAGGAATTGTATCTCAACAATCTTTAAAATTGTCCTAGTCCTTGCTTAACGTTGACAAAATTCGTCAAATCAACATTCGTTCTGATTTAAACGGCATTGCGTCCCTGCTAGCTGGGATTACTATAAATCATTAAGAAATATAGTTAATGCATCGGTGCGCAGAGAAAAGAGAGCTTACTTTGAATATATAGCATCTTCTAACAATGGCGTAAACTTTGGAGGGCAATCAACCGGTTGAATGTTCATGTGTCATCTTCAGCAATTTGCCTTCACACCTTTGGGACCCAGATCTGGTTTTTGACTATTTTGATAATGTATACAATAACGCACGTAATGCGTCTGATGATCTGGTGCATTTTTATAATAATAATATTAAGGATGAAATCATAGAATCTTTTTCTTTTTCTCTTGCTTCAGAGGAAGAAGTTGAAGGCGTCATACGTAGTATCAAGTCAAATTCGATGGGGCCTGACAATTTAAATATTCAAATGATTCAACTACGTTGTCCTTCAATTGTCCCTGTAATAACACATTGATAAATTCTTGCTTACTTGACTCTGTTTGTCCTCGCTTGGGAGACTGCGCGTGTGTTCAGTCTGGGTTTAGACCAAAGTATAGTTGTGCATCGGCTTTAGCTTCTGTTACTGACGACATAATTTCGGGATTAGACTTAGGATCTAATACTGTTTTGATTCTTCTTGATTTCTCGAAGGCGTTCGACACCATTAATCATAAACTACTACTTTCTAGCGTTTTTCCTCCAGAGTAGTTTTAAAATTTTTAATTGTGTTTCCGTAAGCCTCTCTATTTATGGTTAACCCCCTTGACATATATTCATCAGCATCTCAGAAAACAATTGCCATCCGTTTTATTCCAGAAAATTATGTGTTTTTGGTGGCAAACAATCTTATGAACCCATTGCATTATTGTTTAATAATAATAATAATAATAATAATAACGTTTATTTTTCAACGACCAGATTTACAAGTATAGAAAACGTCAATATACAAATTAAAATTCATGTTGCAGGTATTCAGCAACAGAGTAAAACGCGTTAGATTGTAGTATGGACTTAACAGACCTTAGATATACTTTAAAAGGCATATTCCTTATTGTAATTGGCAGCTTGTTGTACAGAATACTGCATTTATAGTATGGGTTTAATTCATAGAGAGTTAGATTATGATTCGTATATTCAAGATCTGTTCCATATCTTGTGTTGTAGCTGTGGTAGTTGTTTTGACATGGAAAACTGTCAATATTATTTTTTACAAATTTTAACATTTCATAGATATAAATTGATGGTAAAGTTAATATTCTATGTTTAATAAATACTGGTTTACATGACTGTTTAATAGGCATATTGAAAATGCAACGTATGGCTCTCTTTTGTAACACAAAAACTCGATCGCAGTTACTCGATCCGCCCCATAAAACAATAGCATATCGCATTCTTGATTCTACATTAGCATGGTAAAATGTTTTTGTTGTATTAACATTTGATATGTAAGATAAACGTTTTAACGCATAGCAATATGATGCTACTTTTTTGATATAAAAGCAATATGGGGTTTCCAAGTTAACGACATATCAATGTAGCATCCAAGAACTTTAAAGGCGGTTACTTGAGTTAATATTTTATCTTGTATCTTAATTAGTTTGCTATTGTCATAAAACTACTTTTTGTATAAAACTGCATCAAGCAAGTTTTAGATGCATTCAGAATAAGTTCATTTGAACTGAGAAAGTTTTGTAGTAATTGTAACATATTTTTTAGTCTTCCATACATTACTTTCTCACAAGACAACAGTGTAAGATCATCAGCAAACATGAAGTGATGATGACTTAAATAATTACTTATGTCATTTACATATATTAAAAATAGAAATGGTCCTAGCACACTTCCTTGTGGTACACCTACATTTACATTTAAAATATTTGAATTATGTTCCATATAATTAACATATTGACGTCTGTTTGACAAGTAATTACTAAGAAGTTGTTGACAGTTACTCCCACATACTCTAATTTTTTAAAAGTAGTTTATGATTTACCATATCAAATGCTTTTGATAGGTCTACAAAAATACCAGCAACAGCATTCTTTGATCTATACCTTTATACACGACATCTATAATTGAAACTAATGCACTAGTTGTTGACCGCTTTTCCCTAAATCCATGCTGACTAGTTGTTAATAGTCTATGGGAATCCAGAAATTTGATTATACGTTTTGCGAGTAGTTTTTCAATTACTTTCGAAAAAACTGATAGTAAAGCAATTGGTCTATAATTATGTAAGCATTTGGGATCACCTTTTTATATATACAATTATTGACAATTAAATTCAAAGGTACCACAAGTTCGTCAGCACAAAGTTTAATAACATTTGAGGGAATCCCGTCATTACCACAAGAGTTACTATTTTTTAAATCACATATTGCGTTGCGAATTTCGTCTTCACTGATCGGAAACAAGTACATAGTTTTTTTAAAGGATGCATTACTCATATTCTCTTTATTAAGGCGAGCTTGGTACGATAATATATTAGGCAACTCTGTGAAGTATTGATTGAAAGCATTAGATATCGTTGTTTTGTCTGTACATTCTATATTGTTCACTAACATGACTGGCGAAGAAGGCTGTGTAGAAGATCTATTGTTTGTAATAGATTTATTAATAAGTTCCCAAACTTTCTTCACTTTGTTAGAAGAACGGCTAATTACGTTGATTACACTATTTTGTTTAGCATTTCTGTTTGTAGTTTCTTCTAAATTCTTTATAAATAACATCTGGTATTATTCCAGACTTGTGCATGAGAAATAATTCTTTTAAAGTTGAAGATAATTTTTGATTTCTGGAGTAATCCATGGTTTTTTGTATTGGCATTTATTTTAATCAACTTGAAGCTGGTTTCGAAATGGTACTTAATGGTGTTAATAAAATTAGAAAATTGTATATTGACGTCCTCTGTGACAAATATGTCTCTCCATGATTCTTCTGCTAATTTATTTTTAAAGATCAAAATGTTATTTTTCGAATATGATCGTACGTAAACAGGTTGCTTGTTTGTATTTACAGTAATCGGAAATGATATTACTTGTGAACTATGATCAGAAATACCGCAATGCATAATTTGCTGTCGAATATTATGTTTTGAAATTTGTAAAGACGTAATCTATTGCTGATTCAGACGTTGAAGTTATTCGCGTAGCTATGTTAAACACAGATGATAGACAGAAAGAATTCATCAGGTCACGTAGTTTAGTGCTATTTCTGCATTCAGTAAGCGAGTTTATATTAAAGTCACCACATATAATGATTTTTGAATCTTTCTTTCTACTGCTTAATTTCAAAGACATTCTTCAAGTTTTGCAAAAAATATATTTGCATCTGTATCTGGTGATCTGTAAATGCATATAACGAAGACATCCTCATTACAAACAGAAAGTTTGATACCTGAGCATTCAAAATCTTTTTCTGATGAAAGATCAATAAAGTCTGGTAAATTTAATGCACTAATGTAATCTTTTACTAGTATGAGGACACCCCCATGACGATAATTACTTCTACAGTAGTAACTGGAATTTTTAAAGTTTGAAATTGTTACGTTATTAACTTCATCATCTGTAACCCAAGTTTCAGTAATGCACAAAACATCTATTTTTGAGTGTCTAAAAAGACTTCAATAGTTTCTAATTTATTTTTTATGCATTGAACATTTAAATGTGCAATTTTTATTATGTTGTCATTTTTTGTGTTGCAAGACGAAATAAAAAATTATTCATTCGTACACCTTTTGGCCATATCTCCGGATTTTTTAATTGATCAAATTGCTCAGATAATACAGAAACTATAGTCATCTGGTCGTCTAGATTTTAGACTTTCACATTTAACACCATTAAAATTTATGTTTTCTAAGTACGACCTTATTTGCTCAGCCGTAACCTCAGGATCTAAATTATATACAAGCAGGTGCGAGAATCTTTAGCTGCTTTTATATTAAGATTATTCCCTGATCCCTCAATTGCTTTTATTCTATGTGATTTTTTACGTATTACTTCCACAAATCCTTCATTATCCGTTTGTGATGATTCTATTTTATTGGTAGTAATTAAAGGCTCCTTTACTTGTGGACAAATTTGATCATTGAACGTTTTATTAATATTATTTGCCATTGAAGTCAATGTTTGTTTAGAAATTGAAATTTTCTTGGTATCTGTATTGGCTTTAGATACGGAAACAACCTTAGCATAACTTGTAGTATTATCTGTTGTATTTATTGAATCTTTGAAATTTTAACTTCAAATCTTAAAGCAATATTTTCTTTAGTTAACTGCTCAATGGTATTTTTTAATTGAGTAATTTCAGGTAGGAACAATGTTTTAAACATTGATTCTACATTTGTTCGTATTAAATTAATTAAACTTTTATTTAATACATTAGCATTGTGTAGAACCGAAGCGGTTTCATTGGAACTCATGTTTTCACATAAATTACAACACCAATGTTCTATTTTACTACTAATTTTTAAATGATTTAACTGTTCAACACTTATATTTAAACATTCAGCATGGAAACTGTTTAAACAATTTCCTTTACAATCAATAAAATCCTCATACCTTGTAATAGCTTTTAGACACTTCTGACATTTACGCGCCATACTACACTACTACATAGTAGGAGGGTTCTAGTGACAATACCCAAGTCCCATCCCCATGATAATTTGAGATAAAAATATTTTTCCCTCTCCAACTTAATAAAATTTTTGAGAAACTTGTTTTCTGTACTTACAGTTTTTGTTCAGGTGTAAGCAATCTGGGTATCCACTGTGCAGACACCTTCTTTATACCCAAATCGTTATGCAAAATTTTGAGAACAGACTTTATTGGCAATGACAGCGATCTTTACACCCCGATCTTTCAGTACTAAATTTTTGACTTTTTGCATAATGTTTTAAGTTCGAGCTTCAACGGATCGTCGGATTTTTGGTCATTATTTATTAACCCTCGGCCCAATCGAAAGAGTTTAGACCAATCTTTTACTTGAAAATATCTTTACCATACACAGCAACCATTCTTTCATGAATTGCTTTTGGACCATTGTCTTTTTTGTCAGGAACTTTATTACGCTGCGATGTTCAACCTTAGTTTTACTCATTTTATCGAGAAATAGACCATCTCAAATCTCTGTAAGCATTACAAACTAAACACAACTTATCACATATACTTCTAACAGTGACAGCAATTTTTCTTTTGAAATTTTTTTAAAAAATAATATGAAATGTTTAAGAAAACTTAATTTTAATTATAGTATTGCAAAAACCAGAACTAGAAGAATAATGTATTTGAATACAGTAATACCAAATGTTATTTGCTCTACAACACTGTACCAAATGTGTAGTGTCAAGAATAACCTCTCAAACAGCATGTATATCTTTTTAACCCACAATGTTCTTTGGCCAATATTTAGCACCCAATTCTCAGTTATAGTTCTATACAGACAGTATTAGTACATTATTTGTCAATTCAGTTATCATTATATTTAAATTTAATTAACATTTAAAATCAAATCAATAAAAATAAACACTTATTATTAGTATAAATTATTATTATTATTGAAAAAATTAAGCGTTTTCTCATTTTTAACAAAATTATTTGTACATCATCTAAGATAATAATAAAATATATACAAAAACCATGTGACTTCAATTATCAAATTAGAAAAAACAATTTATTAATATTGACCCCAATTACGTTTTTAGATGTTGCAATATTTCCCAATGTTACTAAAAGTGTGCAAATAAAGATAAGTGAAATTAAGAAAATTTTTGGAAATAGTTCTAAATACAAACGATATGTATTTGTAGAATCGTAGATAAGTATTGATTAAATGGTTAAAACACAATAGGCCTTATCGTACCATTATCATCTATCTGTTAAAAATACGGGAAAAATTAAAATTATTAATAGTACCTGTTTGTAAACGTGTAAATCATAACACCTTATTCATTTTATCTTTTTTAGATGTAATGTAGTTAATTCTTTCACCACTAACCAAATAACAGTCGCCACTTATAGACAAAGTGAAAAAAACCGATACGGTAAATGTAACTGTTTCAGGTATATAGATGAATTCAGGTACCTGGTCGTTGAACAACTGCTGTCTCTGTAAACGTTAAATGTTAAAAAAATTGAACTCAAATTAAAATTTCGCTCAAAAAAAAATTAAATAAAAATGATTCAAATAAAGTTATACACAATAAAATTTCCAACAGTTTCTCCATAACTTTTTTGTATGACTGATATTTTAGAGATATTGTTAAAACAATTACTGTGACGTGATTGTAGTACCTCAGTAATTACTTATCGGATCAAAAACTTTTTCTATATTAATTCCTTTTACAATTTTTACACAACAACTAGTAACCAAACCCACTTGAAAATGGGCCTAATCTAGACAAACCTGAAATTAAAGATGTAAGGTCACTGCTCCAGGTCATAGCCCAAAGGTCAGGTCAACTTGGGACCTATCTTAAAACATTCCCCTTGACACCCTGAACACTTTGATATATAACATGTCTATGTTTCCCTGGATTTAATATGAGGTCACCGCTCCAGGTCAGAGGTCAGGTCAACTTGTTCCCCTTGATATCCTGAACACTTTGATATATAGCATGCCTATATTTCTCTGGATTTAATATGAGGTCACCGCTCCAGGTCAGAGGTCAAAGATCATGTAAACTTGTGACCCCACCTAAGATCAGCGCCTAGACCTCCTGAACAATTTGACGTATCAATCTCCAAAATCGGTTCAGTGGTTTCGGAGGAGAAGACGAACATACACACACACAAACAAACCGGGTCACGATTTTATGTGTATAGATAAGCAAAATATGTGTATGCTGGAGATAATTAAACATGGCAATGACGTTATTCAAATCCAACAATTTAAAAATACTAAATTTTTGATCATCAGTAGTGCTTACTAAATAATATGCCAAGTTGTTCTTTTTTTTTGCCATATGTGTGACTTCTACGGCCTTTGTTAAGATGTAAGCCGAGATATTTAACTTTTGCAACTTGAGTTAATTTCTTTCTTTCTTTCTTTGCACTTGCTGAAAATGAAACGACTCAACTTTGTGAAGTTAGATTTGCCATTGGCTACTGCACTGAAACAATAGATCTAAACTCTGACAAATTGGTGGAGGCTCTCGCGACCTGTTTCCAAACTAGTGTGGTCTAGATTCTGGTCTAATAGCCGTCGTTGATTTCTTTCTAACATTTGGCTAACGCAGTAGACATCTCAAATGTTGTATGTAGACTGATGAGTTCAAAGAGGGCTTCCAAGCTCTAAAGCTCCAAGTTACTCGCAGAAACTAACGGTTATCGTAACCTATTAGTTAAGAGAGGGGGGCATTGAGATCCATAAACAACTAAAAAACTTCAACAGAAAGGAAGAAACCCTGAGTCTTAACCATACATATCTGGAATTCAATTCTGTAGCATACCCGAGTGGTACCTTACGAAAAACCGGTTCTAACCAGTGCATTGCAAGGGCCGTCCCCTTTGAATGAGTACAAATACAACTAGCGCTGCCGACCTCATCAGTCTACAGTTAACATTAGAGTTGAAAAAAGTTGAAAAAAGGAGTTGAGAGGCCATTGTTGAATCAGTGTCAGTTATTCTAACGTCGGTATAGGTGGCTTTGAGAAAGATCGGACTTGGTATATATGTTGTATACACAAGATATAAAAGCGGACCAAGAACGTTTCCTTGAGGAACCTCTAAATACATTATATGAAGCGTCGTTTGGTATTATACAAATTTTAGTAAAAATAACCGTCTTCCAGATACGTTTTCAAAATAGTATAATAATGGGGTAATAATTTTTAAGAAAGCCTGGTTTTCTTCCAGAAGAAGAACTGTGCAGTATTGCTTTTCTTCAAAAGTTTACTTTGGTTGTAACGGCAATGCTAACTGATGTGACATATCTAAAGAATTATGTATTTCTGCTTCTTCTTTGATGAAAATTGGCTAAAAAACCTCTCAAGGTGCTGCGCGAAAGGCCTGCTTTTTCTGGATTTGATCTTGCCTACGTTTTATTTGGATATTTCAGAGAAAGAATAAGCTGTTTTGGAGCTTTATTCTTTTGGTTACCAACCAAAGGGAGTAATTTTGTGTCGACTGTTGCACTTAAATTTGTAAGATATGTTTTATTGTTGCTTGATTTAAGTTTCTCTTGTCAGATGGATATTTTATTGTTCCAGATATGCCGTAACCGTCTTTCTTTTTATACAAATTTGGGTCATTATCTCTAGCAAAAGATCATGCTTGGTCAAAGCTAAGGTTTGATATAATTTTAAGGTAGGTTGAGATTGTGCCTTTCATTATAACGACGTCCAGAAGATTACGTAGTTTAAACGGGTCGGTAGGCCAGTAGGTGGGTGAATATGTTGAGAGAAACCCAGTTTAAGTTTTTGTATTACTTGATGCTTTGCGGTAAAATCGCCACATGATAAGATACGCATAATTAGAGGGGCAGTGTGAAGCTGATATGACCAGTGGGCCATTCTAATCTTCTATCTCTATAGATCTGGCATAAAAAAATGTCTTTTGATAGGGAGGTGACATGTGATATTTGATGTGTTTTCTGATTAAAATGGCCGTGCTTCATCCAGGGTGATGATCTGCTTCTGAGTGATTTGTGAAGTAAAGTTGATAATTGTGTATTTTGAAATGCGTTCTGCTATGGAAATGAGAGTGTTGTTATGCTTGAATTGTTTGTTGAAGTGTTATTATTCTCGAGGTAAAGTTGAAGTTTAGTGAATGGGCGACTTTTTGGAATTTGGGAAGTTAGCTGTTGGCTGTGCGCGTCTGAGGTAACGATTGTGATAGATTGAACTGTCTTTGGCTTGATGGCTGTTGTTGTAATAGCCACTGTTGTTGTAACTGAAGATCTTGGTTTTCTTGATTTTGCTGTTGGTTCTGTTGTTTCTATTATTTTAGTTGATAGAACTGATGATGATGTTGTTTGGTTGTTGCCTCTGTTTTTGATTTTTGAGAGGTAAGACAATACCTGCTGTGTGTACATTGCACCCTCTTTAATTAGCGGGGTGTTGAGTAAGGCAAAGGGCACATTTGGGAGGTTTTTCATAATCGCGATTTGGTTTACAACGTGCTGTAATCATACATCTCTGCACACTTTACATAGCGCGCTAGTACACATATTGAGTATCTGGAAAAGATAAATATCAGCATTCGTATATCGTTGAAAAGGTGATCGAATTCAGCATTTGATCCAATAAAAAAGTTTGTGGTTTCATTTAAACAAATCACACACTGAGTTTGACTTTGACTACTTGGTATATGTTAGTACATTTCAGCATTATTAACTCTACAGAGTGACAGCCTTCTTATATTTATAATGACAGTGATATTCAATTTTCCACTGAACTATGATTTTGCGAATATGGAGAATTGTGATCAAACAATTAATTTTATTTTCTTGTATGGCAAAAACATTCAATTGTTTGCAGAATTAAGAATTAACTTCTTACAAAAAACAAGCGCAATGAGATTTTTTTGTGGAAAAAACGATATTTCTACACCAAAAACGGAAATGGAATAAATTTCAAAGGAACATAAAAATCTAAATTTATCATTGTATTTACAGTTGACCAACCAGCATCTTAAAAAATTTAAGACAATCAATGTTTACATATCATTCTGATTATTAAAAGTTATGGTCGACGTATGGTCATAGGGTAAACAAAAATATAAATGTAATAAAACTTTCAAAATAAGTACATTAAGAATCAATCTTAATTTATCAAAAACTATGCGGATCTTGATATTTTGCAAGAGGTAACTTTTTCGTCTTTGCTGCAAAAGTCTATTCACTTCTGGTCTGTAAATCTATAGAATAGTCGTGATACCAGGTTACACCATGACACCTATAATAGTACGTTATTGAGATTTATTATAAAAATATTCCACTTTTCGAAAAGCTTAAGGTATGGTTGTTAAACAAAATGGTTTTTTATAACACTGTACAGAAAGTCTAAGGTGGTTGAAGTACATATATGGAGTGAATCATCACTAAATTATTAAACTATAAATCACCACTATAGCGAAACTCTACAAGTTTTGTCATTTTAGTAGCATTCATAAATGTTACTTTTTAAATTATTTTGAAATATACAGTATGTCCCAAAAATTTTACTATACAGTGGGTTCCACGGAAAAGTTGACAAAAGTCTTTTACTATGTTAAACGAAAAATTGAATTTCTAACACAATTTCAACACAATATAACAGCATATCACTACTACTAAACTTTACTAAAAACTCAGTAAAATAAGTTATTTTTATAAATTAAATATTAAATAAATGGCAGCCTTTGTGGATGAATTGGTTAATTTGTTGCCTAGTAATATTTTGGGCTGCCAAGGCATGGTTCGATTTTGGTTGCAGTATTAATTTTATTAACTTTATTATCACTGTAATACAATTTTGAAAATGAATTAAATTTATCAAAATTGTATTAATTTAATATTAATAATAAAAAAAATTACCGCAATTGTAATCAAACCCGACCGGCTTCTTCAAGTAAATCATTATACAATTTTACTGTTTTTGCTTCATTATTTTTGGAAACCCCATCTTATTTATGAAATGTAGAATTTGATTTCTGTGTACTGGGTGCAAATAAATAAGTGAGAAAAATTAAACTGGTGATTCTTTGTCGAAAAAAATGAAGATTTTTCATACAAAAGAAATATATATGAGCAACCCCTGCTTAGTTACAGCCCCTTAGAAGATGGAACAAAAAACCGTTTTTAATTTTTTTTCATGAAAACAAAAATGTTTCAAATTTTAAAATTAGCAAACATTTCTCACTACTAAAAGCATGAAACAAACATTTTTCTGGTATTCTCCTATAGTTTTAAGAGGGAGAAAAATATACCCGTAAACTTGGTTTTTGAATTTTGTTCTGTTTGATATATTATTATTTAAACATTTATATCAGGTAGCTTCATTTTTTTCTAAACAAATAGCGTCTGTTGTGTTTTTATCAAGGATGTGTTTTTTATAAGATTAACCATTTCTGAGAAAAAATGCATTATTAGGGTAGGCTGAAATTTTTTATCGCATACGTGTATCAGTGCGCCGCGCGCCGTCTAGAGTCATGTACAGGGTGGGGCAGAATGGACTCCCTGACTTTACGGGTGAATTGTACAAAACAAACCAAGATAATTAAAACATTATTTTATTTCTGCAAACAACTGTCAATACCATTTTATTTACATTAGGTTTTGAAAATTATATCATCCAGGACCTTGGCGAACGATGCACATATTTAGTCGTTCAAAGAAGTTTTCGTACACCTGCTCAGCATATCTGGCGTTATTCCAGCGACAACATCTGTAATGGCATCCTTAAGAGCTTCTAAGGTCCTTGGTCGAACTTTGTATACCGCAGCTTTTAGAAATCCCCAAAGAAAAAAATCACAGGGGCTCAGATCCGGGAGCAGAAGAGGCCATGGAATATCGCCTCGTATGGAGATCAGGCGACCGGGGAACTGTTCTTGGAGAATTGCGCGTGACCGACGGGCGGTATGAGCCGTGGCACCATCCTGTTGAAACCAAAAGGTTTCTGGTTCATATTCTCCACCATATCCTTCCAATTTGGGGAGTAAAAGCCTCTGCGTTGCCACAACACTATTCTTGTTTTTAAAGAACGCTTCTACGATAAAACCTCGATGCTCACCAGACCACGGCATGATTGCTACTGAAAATGGCGTCGTTTCCACCTAATGCCACTACTTCCACACCGCTACATCACCAGCGCGCTCATCAGTGATTGTTTGAAACTAGAGTCCATTCTGCCCCACCCTGTATAATGCCTGAAGGTGACCATTTTCAAAATTTGATTTTATTAAATAATTTATAATTTATTTCCAGTTAAATAACGTTTTCAATAAAAATATTAACATGACGGAAGCCTACTAGATAAATTCGACAAAAATTTTAACCTACATGATTTATACGATGTACCACACAAAACATTATTTTTCTCAAAAATCGCTAATCCTGCGAAAAAAATACAAGAGACCTTGTTTGTTTAAAAAGAATCAATCTATTTGAAATGAATTTTAAATAATTAAATATAAAACAAAAAAGTTCGAAAAACAAATTTTAGGGTTGGCTTTTTCTCCCTTTTGGAACTATATGAAAATACCACAAAATTTTCATTTAATGCTTTTTCGATAGTAATAAATGTTGACTTATTTTAAATTTTGTAACTTTTTTTGTTTAAAAAAATAAAAACCGGTTTTTGGGCAACCTTTAAGAGGCTGTAACTGAACAGGGTTGCTCATATAATTTTTTTGTATAAAAACATTATTTTTCGACAAAGAATCATCACTTTCATTCTTTGACATTTATTCGTTTATAGTCTGTACAAAGTCAGCTTCTAAACTTAATTCCTATCTATGATAAATTATTGTGGTTTCTAGAAAATTGTTCGATACTCGATTTTTGGAAAGCTCTTCTTCGAAAACAATTTTTATTCTGTGATTTTATCTTAAATTTTATGCTCATTCAAGTAGCAAAATCTAGAAATTTGTTAAATCTCTCTAGTTATCTATGACACGAACAACATTATTTGATCTAAACTTCTACAAATATAGATTAGAAATCATTAAAAAATTTACACTAAAGTGGTTTGTGATAATTTAAGCAGGTGGGTTCATTGCATTCATTCAATTGTATGCATAATAAACATTTAAATTTTTATAGAAAGACGAGTATCATTCGATTTTTTCTGTATGACAAAAACATTCAATTGTTTGTAGAATAAAGGATTAAATTCTTATAAAAAGATGAGCACGGTACAATTTTTTTCTGGAAGAAAAGCGGAAATACAATACACTTCCGAAGGAACTTAAAAATCTAATTCTATCATTGCAGTTGACCAATAGCATCTTAAAAATGTAAGAAGATCAATGTTTAATTATCATTCTGATTATTCAGTTAAGGTCGATGTTGGAAATTCACATATATTAACGAAGAGTAAATAAAAAATACATATATAAAACAAAAAATTTTTTTTTTGGCACTTCCGGTCTTTAAACCTTTACTGTTTTTTTATTATTCTTTTTTTAAAAAATAAAGAATAAATGGTTGATGAGATTTTTAAATATAGTACAGAAAGTTCAAGGTGTACATAGAGCTACTGTAGATTTCTGGGATTAAAATATGCCGATTTAACCCAGATTTCCTTAGTCCAAAAGTTGATAGTTTCCGAAATACAGAGCGTCAAAGTTATTATTTTTTTAGTTTTTCTTGAATAATTTTCTTAATAGCTGTAGGTACTATTTGCACGAAATTGGGTACTAGGGGCTTTTTGGGATAAGATTTCGAAAACTGTTCTCATTTTTGTGGTAAATTGCAGGGGGGCATCACTTACAGCACTTTTTTTATATTGAAAATGTCCTAATTTTTTTGTACCTTCCTGTACGTAACTCTTATTTGAATATTTTTATACTCCAACTTTTTCTGCCTCAAAAAGGTATACTTAATAAATGTCGCTCCGGGCAACAGTTTATGAGATAATTGGATTTTTGCTTTATGTTTAATTACATAGACACATTCGTCATTGCCTTCCTTCACACTTTATCCAGGCTTAGGACTGGTCCAAATTAATAATTGAGCGTGTTTAAAAACTAACTGGCGAAAAAAAAAAGAATAAATTTAAAGACCAAAGGGTCAACAACAGAAATAACGTAAAAGCAAACTGGCCAAGAAGATAAAGGATAATGAAAAAAAAGATAATCCAGTAGTTTTGGTTTCATAATAAATGTTCAATATGGGCCCCTTTTTCGTTTATGCACAAATTGATACTCTTGAAATAAAAGATTCAAATGTTTGATATTTGCAAAAATGTTAAGTATACATTTTATACAGCAGAAGAAGTCGGAGTATAAAAATATTCAAATAAAAATTTCATACAGGAAAGCATAAAAAATTGGACATTTCAAATGTAAAAAGTGATGTAAGTGGCGTCCCATGCAATTTACCTTAAAAATGAGAACTAATTTCAAATTTTCATCCCAAAAACCCCCGAGTACCAAATTTTGTGTAAATAGTACAACAATTAAGAAAATTATAAAAAAAAATAAAAAATAAAATAACTTTGACGCTACTCATATTTCGGAAACTATCAACTTTTGGACTAAGGTAATTTGGCTTAAATCGGTATATTTTAGTCCTAGAATTACATAGCTCTATGTACACGGAATATCGGGACACCATGTATAATAACAAATTTTATAAATTAAGTGTGGGTAATTTAACCCACAACCCCTAAAATTTTTTTTTTTTAAATTTTTTGTATTGGTGTCTCACTTTTTTAGATATAAAAAAAAAAAAAGTGATGGGGGACCCTTCTTCACCCAAAAAATTTTTACTACCAGGAAAAAATTCAAAAAGTCTTCCCACAAAAATGTTCGTTGTGCAAATTATAAGAATTGTATGATTTTATTTTTAAAATCGTCAATTTTCTGCGAAAACATTGATTTTTCTTGATATCTACCGGAAAAACTATTCACTCAATTACTCTACATTTACAGGTATGTATTAATATACATGGTGTTGCTATATTCGACCGACAACGCTCTACCACCGAAAGGTTTCGTAAATTGATGAATTTTGATATAGGAACATGAACCCTTAAACGACTTAATTGCTGAGATGCAGGGTGTAGAAAGTTTAAAATAAAAATAAAATTTGTAATAAATCAAAAATGCCTTTTTTTTCAAATTTGCTAACTAATATGCTGGTTAAGCAAGTCATATTTTGACATTAACTAACTTTTCAAATATTTAATCAGTGGTGTGCTATAAGAGTTGGTGACAACTTTTACCCTCCTATTTTTACACCACTGGAACAATAATTTTTTTGTATCTTTTTTGAATTCTCTAATCATTTTTGGTCAAAAAGTAATAACATTTTATGGTATTAAAATGAACGGTCTTAAAGACATTTGCTTCTAAACAAAAGTCTGCAAGTACTGACTATTCTAAATTATTATGTGCAGTGCAATTTGCCCGTCGGCGTTTTGCAAAACCATTAGCTTCAATCCATACTATTAATTCGATTTTGAAAAAAGGTTACACGTAAATTGTTCAAGAAGTAATACAAACTATTTTAAAAGCATTTTGGATTTATTGCAAATTTTAATTTTATTTTAAACTTTCAACACCCTGTATCTCAGCAATTAAGCGGTTTAAGGGTTCATTTTCCTATATCAAAATTCACCAATTTACGACACCTTTCTGGGGTAGAACGTTGTCGGTCGAATATAGCAACTCCATGTATATGTTTACAATGTTTTCGCAGAAAATTGACGATTTTACATTCATCATGTTAAAAATATACCTTAAATGTCGAAAAATAAGAAAGCACTAAATATTTAATAGGCCTTATTTTTTGTCGTCATTTCTAATATGATTCTCATAATAATAATTGAAAAAACTCCAGATGGTGATATAGCCGTCTGGAGGCCTTAATTGGAAGGTATGCTTGTAATGACTCACAGGATTAGTATGTGGCTGATTGTGAAGCTTTATCAGGCCAGTAAATAATTAAATAAGTCTCAGAAGCATATACACTAAATATATAATACTAACACACAGGATGACGTTTATAATTAATATATAAGTCATTACAAGCATACCTTCTAATTAAGGCTCCCAGACGTCCATTCACCATCTGGTGTTTTTAAAATAATTTATAAGAGAAGGACAACCTTACCATTTTTATAATAATAATGTGTAAATAATATGCGTGCTATTTGTGCTAAATGAGAAGAAAAAGATATGGAAGAGGCGTTAAGATTAATTGGAGAAGAGAAATTCCAACAGTACGCTGCAAAATATTGTCAAATTTTTTCGTATTTTGAGGAACCACATTCAATCTGGGAAATCTTCAAGATCACTTAAAAAGCTACCAGTTTTCCATAAGGCGCTAGAAGGGTACATCTAGTGGCCCAAGAGCAAGCTGAAAACGTTACTATTGTGGCATTGTGAAAATGCATTAGGTCAGATAATACCTCCCATTATTTTATTCAAAGCCAAAGAATGAAGTCAACTTTTGCCGATAGAATTCCTGGCTGGTTTCTATGACCATTAAAGGAAGAATGACGGCTGAAGTTTTTGGGAAATGGCTGGATCATTCTACAAAATTCATGTCAGCGCCTCCAGTCATTTTGATTTTTGACGGGGCTTCTAGTCATATAGATATTTCTATTGTTGACAAAAGCGAACAATTAGGTAGTCACCAATGGACAAGGCTGTACTCAGATCCTTCGAACACTACTGGGACGAAGAACTTCTTCAATACTAGGAAAACTATCCTTGAAGAAATTTTAATAAAGAAAGTGTTTTTGACATATTCACTCCTGTTGGGGAAAATCAATGACTATAAAGAATATATGCAGCGGTTTTAGAGCAATTAGTATTTACCCATTTAATAAAAACATTATCTCCGACTACGCTTAGGCACCTAGTCTTTCCACCAAAAAAGCAATTCCAGAGGTTAACACACAAGAATGGGAATCGGAGGATGAACAACTAATAATTT
Organism: Abscondita cerata; assembly: GCA_030710515.1. NCBI lineage: Eukaryota > Metazoa > Arthropoda > Insecta > Coleoptera > Lampyridae > Abscondita > Abscondita cerata. Next base: position 80,278 of record JALBCR010004375.1, on the reverse strand, counting down.
CTGTGGTTGCAGACGCGCAGGGACAGGCAACAGCTGTTTCTAGTTCATTTTCTGAAGTTTCGGTAACACCAGACACTGGAAAGTGAAGGCTCTCAACTATGAAGCCCAAGTAACAAAAGACCTTTTCCAACTCAGGGACACGAAACCATGTGTCAGTGGATCTATTTCAATAAGAAGAAGAAACCAAAAATCTCTGAACCAGAACCCATTTCATCTACTTCAAAAGAAAATTTGTTCTGCAAGTTATGTGAAACCGAATTGATTGGTGATATGTGTCAGTGTGCCATATATCTCATCTGGGTCCATAAGAATTCTGTTAGGCTCACGGAGAAGAACGAAGAGGTCTTTGTTTGCCCGGATTGCTTATCTTAAGTAGATGGGTGTTATTGTCTGTACAACAGGAAACATAGCCCATTTGCAAGGTTTTGGAAACGATAGAATTTTTATTTGTGTTTTTATATTTTGACTTTAAAGTGTCACAATTCATTGTTTATTGTTTCTATATGTTATAAAAAAAATTGTTTCCACAAAATGTATACATTTTTTTTTTAAATATACAGGGTGAGTTTTTAAGACGGGATATCAAAATTATCCAAACGGCGTTGTAAATAATACATCTGAGTGCAGTGTATAAAGATATTTTTGTTATATACAGGGTGTATCGTTTATACAGGGTGGTTCTGGACTAAATTTTTATTTAAAAATATGTATACATTTTTATATATGTAGATAAATAATAACCTAAGTTTTTCAAATATGTTTTATTTTTAACATTTAGTTAAGCCGTTTAAAAGTTATTTTATTTTTTCTTCATAAAATAGGCTTTTGGCGAACTTCTTTAAGAAGTCATAAAAAACTTGACTTTTATTATATCAAATTGAGTTTTGGTACATTACTAGACAATACTTAGAAGTAAGTTGTTATAATAAAAACACAAATTTATGTGAAAAGATTCCTCTGCTGTGATTTTTTAAATTTGATTAAAGATTTCTTTTGTAAAGTCATTATTTAAACAAAAACCATTGGACCGTGTTGAAATGGTAATCGTGATTGCTAACGCGTTACACACTATAGTAAGAGTCCGATTCTAGACTAAAATTTCTAATTACACAGATTCCCTTCAGTCTAGAATCTGGTTTGGTTTACAAATTAATTACCTGACTTTACTAAAGCCCTTTACGATAATGGCCAAACGTTTGTCATCTATTTCTACATGGTACTCTAATTTGCCAAAAATAGTAAAACTAAATTTTTCTTTTCGAATTCGTCCCATAACTTTCCCCGTATATATTTTGTGAAACAATCCATCTGCTACAACAACCTTTTGTATATAATTTCTTTTTATAATGTTTGCAATTGAGTAGTGTTTAATCATGCCCAAAATCTATACAATTAGCATCCATACACATTATGGCTACTACTTTTGATATCCTCAGAACGGATTTTATATGTTTAAAATATGAAGAAAAAAAGAATCTTTAGAATTTCCGATTTTGCTACAGTCGCCCATCTTGAATATGAAATGTGGAGTAAAAGTAATTAGTCGGAAAATCATTCGATATCCTTGAAGTTTAAGAATAATACGCATTTTTCTATTCCTTATTGTTTTCTAATTATATGTATCATTAAGAGTTGGCGTGATTATTATACGTTGAACGATATTTATAAAAGATAAAAGAAATTAAAATGTAAATACAACCTTGGTAAAATACTAATAAGTACAAATTGCACTGCGTAGCGTACAAAGGTTTCAACAAAATCTCTAACCCTGAATAAGTAATATAATAATAAAATTTAGATATTAAATGTTTGATACAGTAGATAAAAACAATAACAATGATTACGATAATAGAAGTTATCTCAGGTTTTTCAGTTGATACGCCATGTAATTGAATAATATGTAATTTACGCAATATATTATACCTATTACCTTCGGCGAAATATATATTTATTAATTGAAGTTATTAAATTTAAATATATAATTAATGTTGCAGTTACGATTTCTGTATCTATTATAAAATTACAAGTAAATAAAACAAATCATTAATACTAAAACAAATAAAATATAGTATCAACTTTGTAAATACAAAATACAATGATATTTTTAGTTGACATGTATTTTATTAAACGTATTTTAGAGGAACAAATTTTTACTAATGAATTTCTGTATCGCATATCTAGACACCGATCAGAAAATCTATGAGATGTCAGAATGAGATCATATTTTCTCCATTGTTTATCGTCAAAAGTGTTGACCAAAAGTAGTTTTCCGCGATACAATTTTATCGGATTGTATTTATACGTTCATTGTAAAACTTGAACACAATTTTTAGCAGACATTTTGAAAATTTTAGATAAGCTTGACTAATTATCTGATTCAGATAATTTCTTTTGTTGCTACTGAAACACCAGAGAGGCACTATCCTTTAATTATTTAGCAACAAGCATTCAATTTATATCTGAATTACACATTATACAGAGCTCAGTGGAAGAACAATTGACCTTGGTCATAAACTAAACTGAGGTCTCTTCTATATACCTCTATTAATGTTTTTGTTTCATAATTTTGAAAATAAAAATATTATTATTAATATTTTTTTTATCTCGAATCTTGTCTTTTTAGTCGCAAGTCGGGCTGAAACCAAACATTGCGGACCATTCATGTTTTGTGTTTGTGTGTTATGCGTTTAAAATTTTCTTGACTGTGTTGCATGTGTTGAGTATGACTGCTTTTTGTAGTGTAAGGTATGTGTGTATTTCTATGTGTAGTGTAGTGTGGTATGATACTACGACCACTTTGTTCATCTTCCACAGACGTTTTATTTCTATGGAGAGATCTATGTATTTGTGAAGTTTTTCTGTGTTGGTTTTTCCATGTTTGTGTGTGTTGGGTATTGCTATGTCTATTATGTATGTTGTTTTGTTATGTTTGTCTAGGAGTGTAATGTCTGGTCTGTTGTGGTGTATTGTTTTATCTGTAATTATTGTTCTGTCGAAATATATTTTATGTGTTGTGTTATCTAGTACTGTTTGTGGTATATATTTGTAGTACGGTGTGTATGTGTCTATTAGTTTGTGTTGAATGGATAGTTTTTGATAAATTATGTTTGCTATTAGATTATGTCTGTGTAAGTAATCTGTTTGGGTGAGTATTGTGCACCCAGATGTAATATGTTGAATTGTCGTTTGTCTAACAGTCTAACTGTTTGTTAAATAGACGCTGCAGTTGGTGTTCCTTTCCTTTGGTCGTTTGTCTGTGTTGTATCTTTTATTATGTGTTTTATGTAGTTTTTTGTGTGTATGAACTAATCCTGTATTGCGATCATAAACCTTTCTGTCTCGCTGAACAATATCCCACGGGTCAACCACATGTTCGACGCTTCTTTGTCGACAGTCGGTTGACTCAGTTCGGGAGGATGTTTGCCGTGGAGGGCCTTTTGTATCCGTGATTGTTTTTGTGTTTGTGTTCTTTTTATACGTGTTTGTATGTCCATTTCTACGTTCTGTAAATATAGTGGTGTGTAGTTGTTGTCTATGAATATTACTGTGATGTGTGTTGTTTTGTGTAGAAAATTTTCCTAATAGTGTCTATCTGTTTGTAGTGTGTGTGGATATGTAATAGTAATAGTAATAGTAATTTGTTTATCCAAAGATTATACAAAAATAACATAGGATACGTCCAAAAAAAATACATAAATATTATTTGAACTAAATAGAATACCTAAAATTTATATTAAAAATAACTAAAAATTCTTTTTAAAACATGTAATTTAAAAATCTTCTACTGAATAAAATGCATGAGTTAACAGAATATTTTTAATTTTCATTGTAAAAAATTGTAAGGAAGTTATTGTCCTTATATGTTGTGGGAGTATATTGTATAATTTAGCGCCTATATAATAAGGATTTATTTCATAAATAATTAACCTATGATTTTCGTACTGTAAATCACTGCCATATCTAGTACTGTAAGAAAGTGTCAAATTTACTATGGTTAACAAACACAAACCGTAGCATACTAAACACATAGAGACAGGGCAAAGTCATAATTTTATTTTTCTTAAATATTTCAACGCATGATTCATTCCATTTCAAACCAAGCATGCATTGAACACAAAAGTTTTTTGTAAAAGAAATAATCGTTTAACGGAGTAGCTGTTACCCCAGCAAACAATAGCATATCGTAGTACAGATTCAATATGTGAATGATAGTAAGTAACTGTTGCTTCTTATCAATAATTTGTCGTAACCTTTTTAATAAATAACAGCTAGAACTTAATTTTTTAAAAACATATTCTATATGCATTTTAAAAAGTTAGTGATAAGTTATATAAACACCAAGCAGTTTATAACTAGACACTTGTTTGTGATTTGTGTTATTTATGGACATTAAAGAGCTTGAAACATATTGATTTGCCGTAGAGAAAAATTGCATTATAACTTTCTTATCAACATTTAGTATTAGTTTATTGTTTTTTAAATAATCTTGAACTTGTTGCAGATCAGTTTTTAAGTCTTGAACTAGTTTTGGTCTGGCAGAGAGTAAAGTTATATCGTCAGCAAAGTTTATAAATTCTTTTTACTTTTGTATTTGTAATAACGTTTATATATTAAAAAAAATGCAAGGACCCAGAACGTTTCCTTGAGGAACTCCAACCTCAACATTTAATAAACTTGAAATTTCTCCTCGAAACATCAAGAACTGTTTTCTGTTTGTTAGGTACGATTTAATAATATCATGGCAGTTTCCATGTATTCCACAATTTTCCAGTTTTAATAGAAGTTTACATAATCAAACGCCTTTATTTATTTATTTATTCGTATGGTACATTATACAAATATTGTATTGTGATGTAAGTGTTATGTATGGTGCCCCAGAAGATTAGTATAAATCTGTATAGTGTGGTGACGAAACCGTGTGCAATAGTGGATTGGTTCGTCTTGGCAAAGCATTTACTTCAAGGTTTAGGAAAACCACTAAAACCTAAACATGCCAACCCTTACCCACCTTAGTATTCACATGTAATAATATTAATTAAGTGTGTAAACATTATAGAAGGTAAATAAGAACATAAAATATAACAGCACAGCCATTGCATGACGACATATAATGGACCGGTCCAAGCGCCAGTCACGACAATGACGAAAAAAATAGTAGGTTAAAGAAATAGCAAAACAAAATAATGGAAAAACAGATAATCAAGACAAGAATACAAAATATTGCTGAACTTCAGATGTCCTTCAGATTCGTAAGCCATAATATTGCTTCATCCGTTAAATTATGAATGTTTGGAAACCCTCCTTTAAACTTCGTTAATTGACAATCCTCTACAATATGTGTAACGGTCTCTGGTTCGTTTCCACAGTCACAATTTGGATTAGAAATCGCACCCCATTTGAACAACATAGAGTTGCATTTTGAATGGCCTGTTCTTATGCGATTTACTTTTGACCAAATTTTTCTTTTTTGATCAAAGCCAGGACTTCTATTGTTGGATCATCAATGAGATGTTTATTGAAAACATCAACTCCAGACCATAATTTTTCCACTCTTCAACTTCAGAAAAAGCCGTACTTAAGTAGTCTTGCAACCATATAGGACTTCGAGATTTAAGTCTTTTAGCAGGAGGGTTGTCAATGTCATTCCAAATTGGTAACTTTTGTTAAGTTGGCATTTATCCCATTCTCGTTTTAACGCAGCTTTTCGTCGAATGTTCGATGGAGTAATATTACAAAGAACAGGAAGCCAATCGAGAGGAGTAGATTTAATGGTTCCACTAATTATACGCATAGTGCAATTCAACTGGGCATCTATTTTTTGTATGATAACTATTCAACCAGACAGGAGCACAATATTCTGCTGTAGAATAAACTAATGCCAATGCAGCTGTACGAAGTGTCTTTGCATCTGCTCCCCAAGTTGTTCCAGCTAATTTTTGAATGACATTATTTCTTGTTTTCATTTTTTGATCTTTGTAAATTAAAAAACGTATCTAAAGTTACTCCCAGATAAACTGGGTTAAAATTATGGTTTAACTTTGTATTATTAAAGATAACATTAAGTTTTCTACTTTTTCTATTACTTAAATGAAAACAAGAAACCTCTGTCTTTTAAGATTGGGGCATAATCGCCATTTTTGAAATAATTTTCCATAATACGCAAATCATCAGATAGTTTATTTTCAATTTCAAAAAAATCTGAATGTTGAAATGAAATTGCCATATCATCGGCGTAGACGAATTTTCGACATTGTAAAGAAGGAAGATCAGAAATATATACATTAAAAAGAATAGGTGCAAAACCGATCCCTGTGGAAGACCATTATTTAAAATCTAAATTTACTGCTTTTATCTCCAAAAAAACTCTAAACTTCCGATTAGACAACATATTTTCAATAAAAGAAATAATTTTGGAACAAGGAATGACGTTAAACAATTTAAAAAGTAAACCTTCTTTCCACACGGTATCGTATGCAGCAGTTAAATCTAAAAAGGAAACTACTATAGTTTTAAGTTCTTCTGAAATCCAGCTTCGATATGTGTTGTTAATGCCAATACCTCATCACAACAACTTCTACCGGATCGAAATCCTGCTTCTTCAATTGGTAATTTCTCTTCTATTAACAGATTAATTTTGAAAAATCAATCTTTCCAAAATCTTACAAATTACACTTAACAAACTTATTGGACGATAAAAGTTGGGTCTGTAGGAAATTTATTTTTCTTTAAAATTGCCACGACTTAAATTTCTTTAAATCTGTTGGTAACTTACCTGTATTATAAATATCATTGGGAAATATAAGTAGCCTCTTCAAAGAATAATTTCCCAAATTTTTCAGAAATTCTGGATGTATTCCATCAAACCCAGCAGCTTTCTTTGATTTGGTCTTTTTTAATGCATGTTTTAGGTCTTCAATGTCTGGATATATTTGTTCACTTTTACTGAGTTTGAAACATTAACCAACCGAGAAGCAATAGAATTTGGAGAAATTTTTGTATTTGTTTTAGAAGATTGATTTGTAGAACCTAATTTATTTAAAAGTGCCCACCTTTAATACTTGAATGTACAAAATCCATATTTTCCATTAATGAATTTCCATTTCTTTCTTCCATTATTTAGAGATGACAGTACAGCATTCCCATTTTCTTTATTTGGATTTTCTAGATATGATTTGTACAATCTGTTTGTTTCAGTTCACCAACATGGGACATATTCTTGTCGAAAACCACGTGGAATGGATTTTACTGCACATTTAACAGCACCTACGAACCTAAAATAATTATCAGAAACCGGAGGTATCCATCTAAGAATAGAATCGAAAGATGTTCTATAGTGTATCCAATTAGCTTTTTTAAAATTCCATCTTAGTTTTCCTAAAGATTCTACAAACTGAATTTGAAGTTTGTATTAACGAAAGCCTATGTTGACTTCTTGGAAAATCGTTTAATACCATACGTGTTGATTGTATGGAACCATGTCACGATCCATTGATACTAAAACACAGGTCTGAGCTGTAATCGTTTTGCCATCGACCGGAATAAAACGTTTTTGGAAATTAGTAATTAACTGTCGTGAATATCAATAAAAAATTATTAAATGCATTTACAATTTGATCACAATTTTTGTGTTAATATTATTTATTATTAAAGTATGCATCACTTCACTTGGATTATTGTTAGTGTATTGGTTAATGAGTTTCCAAATAGTTTTTTGTTTAGTTTGACGAATTTTTGATAATTCTTCTATTATGAAGTTTTTTTGAATTTATTAGTAATTTTTTATATATGTTTTTATATTTATTAAATGTTGGGCAAATTAGACGATTATTTTTTAAGACAAACAAGTCTTTTTAATCTTTGACTAGATATTAATACACCAGTAGTGAGCCAACGTTTGTCTTCATTCACAATCTAGTTTTTTTTAATTTTAAAAGAAATATCAGTGTAATATTTAAAAGTGTTCATAAAATTTTCAAATTTGTTCTACATCATGTGAGTAAACATCCAACCATATTCACTAGACAATTTACTTAAAAAATTATTTATATTATTAACCGAAATGGATCTGTATGAATAATTTTTTATTTGTACTTTGTTTAACACCGAAAAGAAATTTTCTGTGCTGAATGATCAGATAGACCATTGGTCATGGATTACTGTTTTCTTAAGTTGTGTTACTCTTTGTTCTCTCATTAGAAACGGACTCTAGAGAAAAGAGTTCATTAAATCTATTAGCTGAATAAGTTTTTCATTTTTTGATCAAGTATGTTTACATTGAAATCTCCACATATTACTATTTTTGCGTATTTCATATTAGATAACTCGAATAAGCACGTTTCTAATGTGTTTCTAAATTTCTGAACACAACCATTTGGCGATTTGTAAATACAGATAACACAAATGCGACAAGTTACAAATTTAATTTCGATAGCTGAAAGTTCAATATCAAATTCTCACTAAGATTAACTATGCTTTTAACTTTTTATGAGTGTAGATCTTATTACACAGAATTAGTGTTCCTCCTTTCTAATTTATTGTTCTACAGTATTTACTCACACAGCTACAACTTTGGTAATTTATTAAATTTTGAGGAGTATTTTTATCTGAGTCTCACTTAAACATAATATGTCGATTCTTTTTCCTGTTGGATTAGAAGCTTAAAAACTTCTAGTTTATTGGTTAAACTTTGTGCATTTTGATGCAAAACAGTCATTGTAACGTCTATATCTTCTTCCGTTTTATTTAAGATGGATTTTTGTTTACTGAAGTCAATTGAAAATTTTGAGTATTTTGAGTATTTTTAACTCATTATCTTTCCTTTTAAAAAGAATCTATTTATAAATGTATTTTTGACCAAACTTAGATTTACAACAACCCTGTCCTCGTCCGCCCCCACATCGGGGTAGGGTCAACCTCTCTGTGGCGGATTTTGAGTGATGTTTGTTGTATTTTGTTAGTGTTGTTTTGTGTCTGCGTATATTTTTGATGTTGTCTATGTTTAAAATGTGATAGTGTATATTGGATTGTTTTATTATGTTTAATAAAAAATGGAATTCTCCTGATAATTTGATAATTGTAGATCGCAATCCTTCTATAGAAAACAGGAAAATAAAACTCTTTCAACTTCTAGTTACTTTCGTGACGTTTTCTGAAACGTTCCATTTATTAACATAAACGGTGGTAAGTTTCCTTCTTCAGGCGGTTGATAACATTCCAATGAAAGTGGTCGAAAATAAAATGATGACAAATTGTCATTAATCGTCATTACTTTAAAATCTATATAAATAAATAAATATGAGGACAAACGAATGTAGAATAATTACACCACAAAATAAATTGAACAAACAAATCATTAACAAAGCATCTTGTATAATTGCCGGCATCATTTGTTAATGTCCACCTACTGTAAGAATTGAAGAACTTGTACATTCTTCTGCACGAACGTTGCCTGAAAAACTTCATAGTGGTTTTTGGTCCCCCTCCTCAACAAGAACAATCCAATTACTCCATAATTTATAGTAGAAAAATATTCCACTTTCTTTCTATTAACCTTTCTTTTTTATACCCTTTTCTGATGTCAAGTACTTCGGTATTTCTTCCGCGTTTATTTCCTTGTATTTTCCATTATATTTCCTTCTTCTATTTTTGTTCTTCTTTCCTGTCCTTGTGTATCCTTATCCCGTCTTATTATCTCCTACTAAACTTCTTCCTCCCCTTTATTCTCTCTTCTCTTGCGTACCACTTTTGATAATATTTTTTCTTGCCTCCTGCCCATGTATAATTTTCTGCATTTCTACCTCTTTTCAACATTCATATAGTATCTCTTTTTCTTTCCTGTTTTCCATCCCTTCTTCATACTTCATCGCTCTTTCTTGTTTGTATTCTTATCTTTTCTAGTTTTATCTCTTCTTCCACAATATATCCCGGTTCTCCTTTTTCAGTCCCAATGTCCACTTCCAATATTTTTCCTGAATCTTCTAGTTCCTCCCATTCCTTCCATTCCCAAATCTCTGCTCCATACATCATAACGCTTTTTACTAATCTCCAAAACCCATCTTCTTTTCTCTATATCTTTTCCGAAAGTTCTTTCTTTTAACCCCCATGCTTCTCCTACTATTCTATTTCCTTCTGTCTGAGTTCTCTTATTTGGTCTCCATCCTTGTTGTCGTATCTTATCACATACCCTAAATATCTGTATTTGTCCACACTCTCAATCTCTTCTTCTCCCCACCACCATTTCACCTCCCTTCGTCTTTTCTTTCTCTTTAAATTCTATTTTTTGTTTTTGGTACATTCACTTGAAGTTTTTTCTAAGAACCTTTTATTACTTTGATCATTTTTTCATCTCTTCTTCGTTTTTTGCTATACGACATATCGTCGGCATATGCCAACACCCATACCTTTTTCCTCCCTATTACGATCCTCCCACCTGATGTTTTTCCAATTCCTCTTCTAAATCGCTTAAATAGATTGCGAACAGACACGGACTTAACGGGCATCCCTGCTTTAGTCCTTTCTCCGTCTAAAATTCTTCTCCTAACCTTTTTCCCACTTTCGATCTACATCTTGTCTCCTCGTAAACCTCTCTATTGCGTCTTTTATGTCGTTTTTATCCCCATTTTCTTCATTTTTTTCCATAGTGTTTCTCTGTACACGTTATCGAATGCTGCTTTATGTCCATAAACAAACCCCATACTCTCCCCTTTTTAATTCTATCTCCCTGTTAATTATGTGCTTCAAAATAAAATATTATCTATCGTCCCTCTCCCTTTTCTGAAACCATTTTGCCAGTCCGGTATTAATCTCTTTCCTCTAACTCCTTTCTAACCTTTCTTATTATTTCTGCATATATCTTATACCCTATGTTCATTATGCTTACCCCTCTGTAGTTTTTCACATCTGTCCTGTGCTTTTTTTGTATACTGGACATATGATTGCTTTCTTTCCACTTTTAGGTATTCCCTCCTGTCCATATTCTTTCAAAATTTTTTTAATTTTTCCTCGTCTTTTCCCCCGTATATTTCCATTGTTCTCCTTGTGTTCCATCCGTTCTTCCTGCCTTTCCTTTTTTAGTTTATCTATTGCTTTCCCCATTTCCTCTTTGTCTATCCCCTCTCTGTTTCTTACTTTTCTATTCCCATACTCTTCTTTTTTTTTACTTCTTTCTTTCCTCCTAAGATTTTCATACAATGTTCTTCCCATTTCTCTACTTCTATTCTAGTTTCTTTGCTTTTTTCTTTTTCCTCCTTTGTTTACAAACTCCCATGTTTGTCTTTCATTTTTATTTCTCCTATCCACTTTTCCATCTGGTTTTTATATTCCTCTTTTGCTCTTGTACATCTTTCTTTAAAATTAGCTTTAATACTTTTTAATTTTTCTATTTCCATCTCTGCCTTTTTTCTCCATTTCCTTCTTCCTTTCCCTATCCTCCCCATCTCGTCCTCCACTTCCCCTTCCATTTCCGATCCTTCATCCATTCTCTCTCTTTATACACTTTTATACTTTTCTCTGTCCAAATTTTTAATTCTCTACATTTTCCTCCTTCCCCTTCTTCTTCCTCTCCCCACATGCTCACTTCTAGCGGTTGGTGGTCTGATTCCATTTCATCCCCTATTTTTAATGTTTTAAGTCCAAATAAAAACATCAATTACCACATCATCATTTTCCCATTTCACTGTAAAAAATTCGATTTGTTTGAATGAAACATTTTGTCGACACACTTTCCTAAAAAAAGTGGAAACTCTTAAACTTCAGGAGCGAAACTCATCTATATTTCCTCTTGTTGTATATATATTCACCGTATTGTTTACGCCCAACAGCTTCAATGTTATGTTTGTCTCCAGAGATTTAACTAGATCATCCGAAACTTCATTAAACGGATTTGTTCATGCCGTTTATGATGTCGTTAGGCTAAATGATTTATATTAATACGATTATTTACATCAAAAGCAAACTTTTTATTATAAAAGCGAATAATTAATCACTATTAGAAGAGATAATAGACGAATTAGAAAAAATGTATGTAATCAAAAAGCAGATATTTTGTAAGTATTGTTTGAGTCTTTAAGACAAGTGAATGCCTCGCTAAGATATGTTAGCAATCCGTTTGATTTGTCAGAAAAATAGTTTTCAGCGGAAGTATAGGGTGAGTTTCTTAAATACCCTAGTGTTGCAAGACAATATCTTAAAAACAGTTTATCATATTTTCATGAAACTTGGTAAGGGTATTAGGAGATAGGGAAACATATTTAACTATATTTTTAGACTTCACTTCCTCTCCCATTTTGAGGCGGAGGTGGAAACTTTGAGATTTCAAATAAGATTATGTACTCTTCTTTCTGAATTGGAATCTACGTAAAAACTAATTACGCGCACCAAAAATTCTTAAATTGATCTTCTGGTTATGGAATTATTCTATTGAATTTAAAAATAAATCAATTTTATAGAATAATCTCTCATTTGAAAATGACAATGTTTACTTATTCAACCTGCACATTAAAATTCGCTTCCATGTTTTAATTAACAAAGTGACAAATATCATCAAAACATCAAAATTCTCAACTGACTTAAGTAAACATTATAATGTCCGTAGAAACGTAATCTTAATTCCAAAGTTAAGTGAACGTGATTATTCGATAAAATTGATTTATTTTTTAAATTTAATTGAAATTCGATTAATCATAATTCCATAAACAGGGGAACAATTTAAGAAATTTTTTGTGCATTTACGTAGTTTTTACGTAGATTTGAATTCTAAAAAAAAATACATGATCCTATTTGAAATTTCAAAGTTACCCCCTTTCCCCTCAAATTCAAGAAGGGAAATCTATAAAATATGGTTAAATGTGTCCCCCCATCTCCCTATTACCACTACCAAAAAATATTAAACCGTTTTCAAGATAATGCCTTGTAACACTTTAAAAACTCACCCCATATAGATTGGATCCCAATGAGCTGTTGATTTATTTAATTTCATGTGGTCTCACATGTAAGTACCACAAAGAACAATTAAAAACGCCTCATGTGGTAAAACCAAATGATGTTGATTTATAAAAAATTGTAAGCATAATTTGCTTTATTATTATTCGATTATCATGTGTTTCTGGCAAATTGCTTAACATATTAACTTATAATGACCCGTAAACGAGTGGTTAGCTAACGATCGTCGGTATTTTAACGACTTATCATAGGAACGTTATTCTGTAAACAAATACCCGTCGTTCACTACTGAGCAAGGTAGTTTATAAATGATTTTTTAGAAGTAATTATTAGGATTCAACTACTGTCGTTCCTGTTCGTTCATGCCGCTTATGGTGTCGTTAGGTTAAATAATTGATCACTACTATTTACATAAAAGTAAACTTTATTATAAAAATGAACACCATTACTATTATAAGGGACAATAGACAAATTAGAAATAAGGTATGTAATCAAAATCCAACCTAACCCCAAATATTTCTAAACAAATGTTTTATAGGTATAGTTTAAGACAATCGAATACCTTACCAAGAGATGCTAGCAATCAGTTGAATTTACTAAATAAATAATTAGTTTTTGACTTATTTAATTTTAATGTTCTTACATAGAAATAACACGAAGAACAATTAAAAACGGCTCACGTGGTAAAAGTATGTGATCTTGATTAAATATCTTAATTATATTTGGATTCTTCTCTGTAAATTCATTTATTCTTAATGGATTGTTGTTGTTTACCCTCAACTTCTCTAAAAACAACATACATTGTTGTACTTGAGTTTTATGAGCATCGTTTCCTCTTATAATGTGTTAACAATAATGTTGAAATTTGATGAACCAGATTTTCTTAGAGTTAAAAAAACAAAGTTATTTGAATAGTTTTCTCTGAATTTACTTTATTTCACCATTTGTCAAAGCTTTCTGACATTCAATTTTTGTCTCTCCTCAAAGCTTTAGTTAAATATTATATTTTTACATTAAAAGAGTTTGTTTTTATGTAATTTTTTAACTAATGCCTTGAGCAAACTAAAATTATTTTTTAACTTTAAGAAGATAACAATTATGAGAGGGATTCTTTAAACCAATACCATACAAATACTGAGACCGCAAACTGAAAGTACAAAAAGGCGCAAATACATTGACAGCTCTTCACATTGATATACGTATGGGACTCTAAATTGTTACTACCGAGCGGTTGAATCAATTCAATTAATAGAAAATTTTGTGCTCTTTTTATATTAGTTTTTTGTGTTTTTTTTTCTTCTAAAATGAAGAATTTTTCAATAAATTAATAATACTAAACAGATTTTCCTTTGGAGTAGTTTTGAGTAAATTATACCTGGGCCTTTAGGGCAAACTTAACACACACGGTAACTCATAACCGATTTTTATATGAGAATTCATATACCCAGTAAAAGTAAATTCTTTTAAATTTTCTTCCGCCGCCTAGCTTTAGTTTTCTTTGTGTTTCTATTGATTTGATGAGTAACTACGGCTCTAATGTTATCAAGAAATCAGTTTTCAAAACTGTTTAATTTTTTGTTTCAATTTTTCTTTTTTCTATAGCAGCTTGCAAGTTTTTTGAAGATCTGATGCGTTTCTGTTCTAGTAAAAGTTCGTTTTCTGCGTATATATAGATGTTTCTAAATTCATGCGATAAAATTCAGCAGGTGATTTCTCGTATGAAATTAAGATGGGTCTTTCCTATAACAAATTTCCTCAGTCCACCCTTTCCGAGATATCACCCTTAAAAGGTGGTGACTAAAGTTGAGTTTTTTTTTTTTTTTTCTAAACATTCAGTAAAGCTAGAACTTGGAATTTGTAATTTTGTGCACTTGCAAAGGACTAACCACGAGTATTTTTTACATTATACGGGGGTAAGATTAGCAACCCTTATTCTATTTCATATCAAAACTTTTTCGAGATTAAGTTTTGTGAAATAAAATTATAACTTAAATTTTTTTTTATTCTTAAATTTTTTTCCCAAATCTAACAACTGCAAAAGAAAAATAAACACCATGATTTATATTTTTTTAATAGACTTCTGTCACTTCACAATTCATTTACCATGTTTACATAATGTTTGTTCAAATTGTAATAAACTGATGTCAAACACTGTTGTTGTTACCACCTTTTTTTAAGGGTGATATCTCGGAAAGGGGTGGGTTGAGGAAATTTTGTTACACGAAAGACCCTTCTTAATTTCATACGAGCAATCACCTACTGAATTTTGTTGCATGAATTTAGAAATACCTTGTATTTGTTGTGTTGTGTAAAAAGAATAATAAACGTTCCGACTTCTTTTTTTTCTTCCAGCGATTTATCCAGATTTCTTACCAAATGCTGCTGACAAGAATTGCTATTGGTGGTTTTTGGTAACCCTGTCTTGTTGATCAGCCCCTCTCAGATCTTTTGTTCTATCAAAGTCAGATTCAAGGTTAAACGTACTACGTATAGAAAAGAAGTCCCCCCCTCCCCTCTTCAATGCAAGCCGAATCAGTAAACCTGTTGTTGAGAAGAAACGATCATCTTGTAGTAAGCGTGTATAAGGTGTGACACTTGTAGAGGTAAAATAAGGGAAGTAACACAGTGTTTTAAAATAAAGGTGAAAAAATGGGTACTGGAAACACCTTTTTATGTGTATAATACTCAGGAAAATATATAATCTAATCTTTTGTTTTTTTTAATTTAGTATACCTTAGTTCTGTGTTCGATTTATGAACATTACTTAACAAAGTCAGACGGAAAATAAAAGAAGAAACATTATCTTTAGAAAAGTAGCTGGACAAGGTGTTGTTCTAGATACATTGGCATTTGCTTTACTGCATAACAAAATCTTCTGTATAATATAGAAATACCAAATATTGTTCAACAAGTACATCTCCAATAGATGCACATAAGTAAGAGTGAGATAGAGTCAGAGTTGAGTAAGCCGCATGCTATAATTCCTCAATAATTTTTTTGCTCAGTTATTACACATTATTTTGGGTTATTTATTTTAATATTTCAAGCGTTTTTGAATTTGAATTTTTAATGCATTTATGTGTGTACTTTTAAGAGTAAAAATTGTAACTAACATAGAAGATCAGTTTTATCTGCAGTACCTAGTCAGAATTATACTAATCGCCATTAAAGTGATACTTTATCATACAGATTTGCGTAGCACTTCATACTCCTGTAAAATCAAGCTCCTTCTCTGGCACGAATTTTATCAATATACCCATAACTGTATGGTATTAAATAAAGATGAATGTCACTAGCAGTTGTGCTGTCAAATATCCTTTCAACAAATAAAGCAAACAATATAATGATTTCCAAGATGACGGTTTGATTAAATTTTTCGTGTATGGAATTAAATAAAGATGATAAGTAATATAGCTAAATATTTATAGAAAGTAATAGTAGCTGATGCACTTTTATGGTTGGCGATAAAGTTTTATATGCACAGCGAGTACTTTATCAAATAAGCTAGACCGGGAGCCATCAGGAAAATTATCGTATGATTTAACCACGCTCTAGGAAAGTTAGCCAGTAATGTTTCTTGCACGAAAATGCAAAGTATGGCGGTCGTCAAGTATTACCTTCCCCTTGGGGCAAATTCTTGAACATAAAATTAAATAAAATCAAAACTGAAACTTGTATTATAATAATCAGGGGATAGACAAAGTAGGGAAACGCAATGTGCCATTCCAATACGGCGACCCCAAATGCCGCCATATTTGTCAAAAGACCCGGATTATGTGTTTCACGTTATTCTTAAGCCTAATGTGTCTAGAAAGTAAATGTTTGAAAGTACCATACCGTTTACGTGTCGCCAAGTGCCCGCCATACTTTCCACAAGGGAATCTGCTCCAAGCTAAAAGTGTGTGGGCTTGGTATATTATTATAAATCAGAAAAGGTTCCATTTATGCCATACCAATAAGATGCTGCTAAAATAAGATATTTACTCCAAAGTTGTCAATTGTATTTTATATTAAGAAATGCCACATAGGTAATGAAACCATAGCGCCATACTGGGACAGATCGCACACGTTTTAGTGAAAAATCGACAGCTTTAAACAAGTTTGGGTATAACAACTTTGGAGGTGAATTTCTCAACATATTATTGGTACCTTATGGTATAAATAGAACTTTATTCTGTACATAAAATATACCAAACCCACACTCTCTGCTTGGGGCAGATTACAAATGCCTCGTGGAAAATCGACCTTTCAAAGCCATGCGGTAGGAGATATAACAGCTGAGCAGTTTAACCGATATTTTGCGTCAGTTTCCATACAAATTGCAAAGTTGCTACAAATAGATACCAATGACCAGAAATTTGCTTTCTCGTTAATTCCGGAAACATTTCACAAAGCAATAAATGATCTAAAAGACAAGTTCTTTTGATATATTCGATATTAATGCAATCATTGTTAACAAATTATTAATGCAATTGGTGGTGCCTCTAAAATAGTTGTTTAATAAATGCATCTAGCTTGACAGTTTCCAAATTGTTGAAAATAAGTAGAGTAGTGCCGTTATTTAAAAAAGGTGAGAAAAATCTGCCGGAAAATCACAGACCGGTCTCCATAGTACCAATATTTGGAAAAAGTATTTAAAATTATTATTAAAAACAATTAGAACTTTATTTAGTTGCCAATAAAATACTTAACAATAACCAGTTTGGGTTTATGGAAGGCCGATCTGCGGTGCAGGCAGTCTAAAGTAATTTGAATAATTGTTGGAGGACTCAAGAGGGATGAAGGTGTCAGTATGACATTATGTGACCTTAGCAAAGCTTTTGACTGCATCTTGCATAATTTGCTTCTTAATAAACTCTTTTTGATACAAACAATATTAATTGCCAATGCGGCATGTACAAGTTAAAGCGAATGGATGCAGACGTTGTGCCGTACAGTGGCGCTGTCACGCACGTGGTGTCAGTCTGTGCAGACAACGTGTTTTTGTGTTATTTAAAGTGTGGTGTTTTTACTGGTGAATAGTAAATTTTTACTTTCGTGTTTGAGTATATAAAACTGTACGAAGAAGCCTAGTGACCTGCGATTAATAAGCATATTTAATTTGCCCTGTTTTTGGTGAGTAAGTTCATATGATTTATATTTACCTAGGTACCCTACATTTTAGGTTATGTTTGACTGAAAACACGTGGTCACTTGAGACAAGTTGGTACATTTGGTTGGGGGCAGTTTGATACACTGTATCAACGTACCCCAACATAATTTTAAATGTATTTTTTATTTGTTTATTACAGAATATGGTGCGTAACTACAAAAGGACAGATCGAGGTAAAATTTCATTGGAGACATTCGAAAAGGCGTACAATGCTGTCAAGACAAAAACAATGACATTGCGGGAAGCCGCAACAGCTTATCAAATTGATAAAGTGACACTGTTTAGATTCATACGCAAAAAGGATAAATCCGATGGGCAAAGTTTTGCGATGGGCTACGCAAACCAAGGCAAATTTTCAGTGACGATTTAGAGCTTCAACTTAAAGAGTATATTATACATTCATCAAAATATACTAAGAACTAACTCCTCAAAATATAAAGGTACTGGCCTATAAACTCGCTATGGCTAACCGATCTAAAGTGTCAGTGCCAGACACATGGATCAACCATAAATTAGCTTCTAATGAATGGTTCAACTCTTTTATGAAAAGACACTAGAATTTATCTATTAGAGAACCTGAAGCAACTAGCCTCAGCCCAGCAACTAGTTTTAACAAGCCCAACGTGGATCTATTTTTGAACAACTTGATGTGTGTTATGGATCAATATAAATTTGAGAACAAAGACATTTGGAATATGGATAAGACCGGATTGTTGCGGAAAAAGGAGCCCGCCAGGTTGAAAAGGCAACATCTGCAGAGAGGGGCCAAACCGTCACAATGGTATTGGCTGTCAACGCGATTGGAAACAGCGTCCCACCGATGTTTGTTTTTAAAGAGTTTTTTAAAGATAATTTCATCGCAAATGGACCACCTGGTTGCATAGTTACATCCTATCCATCAGGATGGATGACTGGGGATTCTTTTTCAAATTTATTCAACACTTTCACAGTCATGTTAGGTCATCTAAAGACAACCCATGTCTTGTTCTTTTGGACAACCATGACTCTCACTTATCAGTAAATGTACTGAACTTCTGCAAAGAAAATGGCATTGTGATGCTGTCATTTGCACCACATACTTCCCACCGTTTGCAACCACTAGACATTTCTGTCTATGGACCGTTCAAGAAGTTTTACTATGCGGGTGTGGACGATTGGATGGTAAGCAATCCAGGAAAAACAGCTACAATCTACAATATTCCTGGGATAGTTAAACGTTCACTTCCAAACGCTTTAACTCCAAAAAACATAGTTTCTGGTTTCGAGGGAACCAGTATTGTGCCCTACAATCGAAATATTTTTGACGAAGCCAATTTTTACCAAGTTTTGTAACAGATAGACCATTGTCTTCAAACGCAGGCAACCAATCAGAAGCTCCTAACTCATGTCCTGCGGTGCAAAATAAAGAGATTATTGCAACTCCAGCGCTACTCCAGGCCTGTCTACTAGTGGTGTTGACACGCACATCGTCAGTCCTAAAGAGATTCGTCCCTTTCCAAAAGCCGGAGAAAGGCAAAAAATAACAAGCGTCCCGGTAAACAGCCTTTAAAGTCTGCAATATTAACAAGTACTCCGGTCAAGGAAAAATTGATAAAAGAGGATATGAAAAAGGAGAAAGGAAACAAATAAAGACTGAAAGGGCTAAGAAAAGACAAGTAGAGTGTAGGCCTAAAAGAAAATCTACAAAAAAAAGAAGACAAATCTAAAAGAAAAAAAATGATGCTGAAAAAAAACAAGAAGAAAAAAAGAAGCCAGATTCAGAAGAAGAGGAAGATACTTTGTGTTTAGTTGTTTAAAACCATATTCGCAGTCAAAGTTTGGACAAGACTGGATTCAGTGCATATTGTGTAAGAAATAGGAACATAATCAAATGTGAGAAGGACTCCAAATTATACACATGTATTCATTGTTCATCTGATGTAGAAATAGAATTCAGCGATTTAGATTAACTTTGTATGTATACTTGTAATAAATAAAAGTGTTTTTGGAAACTTAGTACAGTTTTTTATTGCTACTCCTACAAACTATCAATCCCCCACTATGGGGTATGTTGATACATAGTGACTTTTTTTAATAATTAATTTTTATGCTCAATAATTATTTTTAGAGGATAACAATTTTTAATTAAGTATTAAAAGACTCTAGCTTTGAAAATATAATCGTATTAGTAAATATACACTACCAATTAATGAAACAACTGAAACTATAACTGTTGGCAATCTTAAGATACTACAAACCTTATTAAAAAATTGAAACAACAAAATTGTTATTTCAGCAGTTTATAGGTCGCATGATATGCCTAAAACTGAATTCTTATAAATTTAAAACCTACTTACACTCAAATAAATCATCCAAAAATCACCTAGTTATAGACGACTTTAACATTGACATTAATGAAAATAGTATCTTGAGTCAAGAGTTTCTATATAACTTTCTTGAATCAATGTATGTACCCGGTTTTCTAGGCATAACCAGACCGTCGAATAACTATCCAAACAAAGGAACTTGTATAGATAATATATTTATTAAAAATAATGCATTTAGTTATAAACGTATAAAATTGAAAACACTTTTACTGATCATTATCCTATTTTTATTACGATTAACAAGTGAATTATTTTGAAAGAATCACTTACTACTAGGAATAGGATCAACTATAAAAAACTGAATAATTTAGTACAGAACTTAAATTGGCTTGAAATTATTAACTCAAAAGACCCAAATTATACAACTGACTTATCTATAAAAACAATAAATAAATGTATTGACAATGCAACCTACAAAATTCATAATAAAAATATTTTGCAACCAAGAAAACAGTGGATTACTAAAGCTATAATGACTTCTTGTAAGAAAAAGAAAAATTATATAAAGCTTGGCGTAAAGAACCAACAAATGATCAACTAAAAATTGAATATAAAAATATAGCAAAGTTCTTGATAAAATAATAAAGAAAGCAAAAATTAGTTATGAAAGAAATAGTTTTATCAAAAGCAGAAACGACCCCAAAAACTATGGAAGCTAATCAATTCTAAGTTAGGCAAAAGGTAAACAAACAAGATGGAATTGACTATATTATTGATGAAGATAACATAAAACTTACTAACCCAAATGAAATAGCCAATGGCTTCAATAAATATTTCTGTAAAATTGGATCTAAATTAAGCAAGAAAATTAAAGCACCAATTAACTATAACCATACTAGCATAGACTGCAACAATAAATCTATGTTTATAAATCCAACAAACAAATCTGAAATAAGAAACATAATAAACAACATGAAAGATAAATCAGGAGGTGTAGATGGAATAAATATAAAACCCTAAAAACTATTTTAGAACACATAATTAATCCACTTGTTCACATATTTAATTTATGTATAGAAACATCTATCTGGCCTGATGAATTAAAAAAGTGGAAATTGTACCGATTTTCAAAGCAGGTAACAAACACTGCTACAATAATTACAGACCTATCTCGCTGATCTCAAATATTGCTAAAATATTTGAAAAATAATTCATAATAGACTTCATGATTTTATAACCAAATACAATATTCTAAAATCAATTCGGCTTAAAAATAAAAGCACCAAAGATGCTTTAAACTACATCACAAATATAATTTATAATAACCTAGACAAAAGCAAACCAACTATTGTTACTTTTCTTGATCTAGCAAAAGCTTTTGATACTGTCGACCATGAAATCCTATTACAAAACTAAATATATATGGAATCAGAGGGAAAGCACTACACCTATTCAAAAACTACCTAAAGAATAGGAAACAAAAGTAAGGATAAAGAATGCGCAAAGTACATATAGTAATATTAATACTGGAGTTCCACAAGGAACTGTATTAGGCCCATTATTATTTCTTTTATATATAAATGATCTACTAAAAAATCATTATCTAGTCTCATTTGCTGATGACACTGCGATTATATCTACGGAAAACACATGGAAGGAAACTGAGAGGGCAATGAATGTGTATTTAAAGTTTGTTGCTAAGGGCTAGCACACAACAAACTATCACTAAATATTAATAAAACGACCTATATAACTTTTGGCAACTACAATGATAGTGTTCCTACAGATATCTGTATCAAAATAGATGACGGAGAAATAAAAGAGTGGAAAATTATAAATACTTAGGTTTGATAATTGATTTTAATATGAAATGGGACAGTCATGTTGTATCTATTGTAAACAGGACTAAATATTTATTAGTTGTCTTCTAAGTTCTCCAAATTTTTATCTAATAATATACTAATAATGTTATACTATACCTTGTTCCATAGCGTAGCAACTTATGGCATACTAGTATGGGGAGGAGCTTATAAAAATGTATTTAATTTACTGCAGAGACTACAGAATAGATTGCTAAAATTGTCAGTAAAAATAAATTTATCCCAAATAAATACCCTCTTACTTTGGAGCAATCATTTACGCTTGAGGCAATTATATATTATTATACTACACTAAGAACCATGCATAACCAAACGAAGTTCAATACTAGAAACAAAAGTATATCTCTTTCTAGAATTACTAAAACTATTAGTTATAAGAATCCCTTCATTGTAGCTACTAGAATCTTTAATGATCTGCCTAATGATCTGAAAAATATGAATGCTAACAATAATGTAATCAAAAGAAAATTAAAAAAGTGGAATAAAGTCTAATATCTAATAAGTTATATGAATTAACTCCTTAATGTATTCAGATTCATTTTATCTATACAAGTTTATATAGTTTTAAGTTAGTATGTAAGTATTAGTTTAAGTTTTAGCCAGGCCTATGTACATGTAAATTTTGTTTATCTCTATAGGAATTGCTACTGGGACCTATAGTATCATAGGTTTCCAAAGATGTAATTATATACTGGTTGATAAAAATAAAAAAATTTGAAAAATTTAAAAAATAAAATTTTTTTAACAAATAAATAAAATATTAAAACTGTGTCAACCTGCCCCACTCCCCCTACTACAGCAACAAACTTCTTAAGTTTTGTTTTTCATAAAACAAATAAGTTTTACTTCAAACATTTAATATTAAAAGCTGTTTTAGCGACGGCGCACTGGTAATATGTATTCTTCTTAACAACTACGTATTTGTTGTTAATTGCAAAGATAATCAAAAGTTAATTTGTGGGGCTACTGACACATCAACGGTTACATATTTTTTGTTTCGAATTTGTAACAATTTAGACTAAAAGGCAAGTTTATCTTTTTGTTTGCATTGTGCGAGTGCTGGCGATATAAACAGATATCACCCTGTTTTTCAAATGGAAAGGGATTTGCGTTTAAAATATGCTCCACTCCATACCGATTAGGTCATTTTTACATAAACAGTTTGTTGCAGGTAGTTTTTCTTGTATTGAATTTTAGGATGAACACTGGAAGAACAATAAATATGTCATAGTTTATGCAAACTGCATGTATTATTTTATCTTTTTTTTAAATTTAATTATCGCAATAAACACAACATAAATGATTCATTTTGTACTACTATGTTGTTTCTGCCTGATCCTCTCTTTCGAGTATTTTAATTATTTATCTATATGTCATATAAAAGCAGTAGCTACAATATTACATAATCGGTTGCATAAATAGAATATTTCAAATTGTACTACAAAAGCATTTTCTTTACGGCGTTCTACATTTTACATTTTCAACGGACGTTCCATAATCACTTTTGAAACTCAAAAGAAAACGTTCCTAGAACGACAAACATAAGCTCTTCAACAAAAACGTCACATATGTTCCGTCGTAGCAGTGTCTGTAACTTATTTAAAATTACTGTCCTACATTTATTGGTTAGAATTACGCGGCTGCACTATGACAGATTGAGACGACACCAATACTACAGAATACTGTATGGAGACTATTGAGACACACCTATTAAATATTACTTCTTCATTAGGATGTTTTTTTGAGGAATGTCGTGGAAACTCGAGCTCGATTGGGAAAAAAATTGCTTTCCTTACTTGTTGGTCAAATAACTATTTTACTAATGCATATTATCACAGATATGGCACAAAAATCAGCCGACCTTATCAGACCTAGTATATTTAAACATAAAATTGAAACATTTTTAATAAAACAAGTTTTTATAGTGTAACAGAATATAAGTCATTGTTAAGAACGAATAGAGAGGTGATGTTTGATTGTTTGTTTCATATATGTGTGTTTTTTATATATCTGTATAATTTATAGTACTACTGTACATTTTTTTTATACCCGTACGTAAAGTCAAAACTTGATTTGTATACATAGATATTGTATACTGGTGTATTAACATTAATGAATTGCTATAATTGTACAATTTTGTACAAAAATAGATAAATAAACTATATTCTATTTTATTCTATTCTGTACAGGTATGGCAAACACTTGACGGCACGGAAACGGTATGGCACCTTTAAAATCTTGTACTCTAGCTAATTCTAAACACATTACAGCTAAGAGTAACATGGAACACATTATTCGAGTCCATTTAAAAAGTTACATCTTTTTACAAGTACGGCGGACATATGACGTCACGTATGACTAATATAATACAAGTTTCAGCTTGGGGTTTATTACCAAAAACATGTATTTTTGACACGTTCAAGAATTTGTGGCAATTGGAAGGTGACACCTGACGACCGCCATACTTGCATTTCGTGCAAGTATTATTATTAACCAATGTTTTTCTAGAGCTTCACCAACGTGGGTAAACTTTACCACAATTTTTCTTGTTGGCTCAACTGTTCTAAGGGTGTTATTCACCCGCTCGTTCGTCCTCGTTCGATATAAAATCACTGTACTGACTTGGTATATAAATAACTATTAACGCACGGATAAATTGAAATTTATACACGAATTTCTTGTCATAAAGGCAATAGTTTTGGACTATGAAACGTGAAACAACAAAATATCTAATTGAAATTAATTTAAAATTAAAGAAAAACTATAATTTGAATGTAATCTTGCGGCAGTTTTCCTCAAAGAAAAAAGAAATTAATACTATCCACAAGAATTTACATGGCAATTTAATTCTATAAAACTTGTATTGTTGTGAGTTAGAAGTATTTGGTAAATGTTAACACACACAAACAGTACATCTAGAACTGTATATCCAATAAATTTCGGTTTCATATTTACTGACCTCTTTCGCTACTTTGATTTGTTTTTCATCATGTAAACGTAGACTTCGGAAATCTTGTATTTTTTAAATGGAACAAAAATTAGAGGTATATTATACACTCATCGTAGAAAACAGATTTTAGTCAGCTGAGCAGTAGAATTTCCTGAAGCTGACAAAATCTTCTCTACTATGGTTTGAGTATTTTTCCAAAATTCTAAATGCGAAATGCGTTGTTTATTTAAACCCTTGAAATCATACAGTTAACATCACATTGGCTAAAATAGGCATTTATTCTGAAATTACGGATACAAAAAGTGCAATTATGATAATTAAGTTCTAGAATTATACAAGTTTCACACCTAAAAACAAATCACTAATAATGTTTAATAGTGAAAAAAAAATGTGATTGATTGATATCTTCAATAAACACCTTTTTTCATCAGGTTTAAGGTGTCATAAGTTATATGGTGTTTACACAAAAAACGTCTTTTGAGTATCGGAATGATAATCGAAGTTTACTATCCTAAGAGAATTCATTAGGTCAGATATTTAAGCAATCCGAAAAAAGCTTGAACAAGCAAACAAAAGTACAAAAAAATTGTTAAAAGTTAAACTGTAGACAAATGTTCTTTATACTGTAAAAGACTATGTGTATAAAATTTGACACACTATAATTACTTCAACATTATCTAAAACCTAGCAATACTTTTGGTTTTTAATTTTCTGTGAATGCTTACAATCTATTTATTCTATTATTTTTAAATCAGGGCATCATACAATTACATGAAGTTGCTATTGAACCTGAAGCAAATGGTAAAAGTATACTCAAAGTGAATGCTTTGCTTACCATTAGACGAATTCGAGGTATTCTGATTTACAAAGCGTATCTCAACCAGAAATTTGAGAGCCAATGTTGCAGGACGTTACAATTTAGTTACGTCAATCAATTTGACAAGGGCGCAAATTGTGCAATTTTATTGTCGAAGTCGTCCCTGACTTTTTTTTTTCTAATTGGCTGTATGTAGTTCTTTGAATAGCATTTATTAATGGTTGTGAGCGCGTCCAAAGAATTGATGAAGTAATAGCCTTTTATTCATTCTAAACTTGCGAGCAAAGAAACCGACCCAACCTAACACTTTTGAATTTGAATGCATATATTTCAGCCGCCAGAAATCATATTTAGTGAAAACAATATGACGTTCTGAAAGACCATTCTCTGCTATCGTTGCCTTTAAGATATATCATGCGGAACAGAACAAACCATTACTGATAAAAAGATCGAACCGAGAAGCTTCCTTCAAAAACGGAGGTAGTGCTTGCTGGTAGAGCTGACGAACCGACCGCTTGGTCGAGTTCGTACTCCCCCGTAGTCTTCACTTCACCGTCCACTTACCGAGAGTATCCGACACGGACGTAGTTGCTGCTAGTATTTGAAACCGGCAATTTCTTTTTGATGTGTTGAATGATAAAGGATCCCGATGGTGCATTGACGCCTGGTTAGCCCTCGAGTCTCCGGTTAAATGAACCAGTCTCCTTAAATTCCTGGTAAATCTTTCAAACCGCCGATCTGGAAATCTGACCCAGTTGTTGCCGCCAAACAAATCACGGACCATAGCCTAAGCTGAGGTATACAACTAACGGCCTTTGTTAAGCCACCTTTCAGGTGCGAGTATCATGACAGTTGATGCGTTGATGATTGAACAAATGTCAACAAACAATCAGATGTTACTAAGAAGACTTGATTTTATAAATGAAAAATTTTATGGTTGCACATGCACAACAAAAGCGATAACTTTTGTTTTAAACCTCCACTCTTTGGAAAACAAAAGTAGTTTGAGAAAATGAATGGTCATTAAAAACCCAATGTACTGTTTTTCTCTAACGACATACTGTTTATTTAAATATGATTATTGACTACTGAAGGAAATGCATTCAAAATCAAAAGTTTGAGGTGGGTTGATTTTTCCGCAACACGGTGGACATGTTTTCCGGCAGAGGGTAGAGTTTTGAATTATTTGCAAACTGGTGAATCTAGATGTTTTCACATTATGTACTATTGTTTCGACTTTAGAGTGAACTCATAAACATCGAATAATCTCGGTAATAATGTTTTCAGTGAAAGAATGCTCTTATTGTTTGTATCGGGTGATATATTAAAGTGAAGCACTCACTCGATAGGTTTTGTAGTTCTCGGAGAATAGACAAACTTTCAATCGCACGATCTTCACTATTCTGCGATAAATTTTGCTTGGTCAACTCCATCGACTTGCCAATTACCGAATAACCGCATGCACATCAGACACACTACCTGCAATTACGCATTCTAGGTTTGGTTTCTTCCTATCTGGACATGCATATGCTTGTTTCACAACTACCTGTACTTTTACGTAGTTTAAAAACCGTTTCACAAAAATGAAATTGAAAAAAAAAACAACTCATACCGGCCAATATTTGAATTACGACTCCAATCACAGTGGAACAACAAAGAATGGGATTATTAAGTCTTTAGTCGATAGAGCTCACAGACTATGTAATACAGAGGTAGGACTACAACATGAAATCAAGAACATCAGAAAAGACCTTATACAAAATGGTTACCCGAAACGAGTAATAGAAACTGTTCTACAACTCTCTAAGAACCAACCAGCCATGACCGAAGGAAAACCCAAAACACTACTCAGCATATGACAAAGGATTATCTGAGAAAATAAAACAAATAGGAATAAATTATGACATTAACACGGTATTCAGATCATCAAGAACTATTGGTAGCATGATCTCCAAAACTACACCAGACAACAGTCATGACTCAAGAATTGCATCTACGAAGTCCCATGAATGCGGCCAGTCATACGTGTAGGGGAAACTAAAAGACCCTTAGATATCAAGTTGAAGGAACATAAAACGCATACGCAGAGAGGAAAATTCTGAAATCCGGCATTGTCTAACACTCCTAGGGAAAAACATCACAATATGAAATGGTCGTAAGCAAGAATTATACACCGAGAAGAGAAAATTTAAAAAAGCAGCGTTTATCAAAAACAACAAGAACGTCTTTAGTCATCCCAGTGTAGCGATTAACAATGTGTCGAAACCCTTAATTAGACGCCTGACTAATCTTAGTCTAAGGTAACGTTCATTAACTTTATTGAGCTGATCGCTTCACTAACTTTGTATTAGTATATATGTTACCGTAGTCTTTAAGTTTGTTAGTATTTGGGTAGATTGATCATTTGATCAGTGTTAGATATATTAAAGTAGATAAGAACTGCACCATGCAGTCGGAGAAAGTCTGTTCTATTTTTGTATTTGTACAAAAATTATTACCTATTATCTAAGGTAATAGAAACAGTTGCACAATAATCAAAAAAATGCCAAACAATCATCTGCACACAAAGTATGGAATTTAATATAATGGTTTAACAAATGCGTCTCAGACAAAAGTTTTTTATTATCAATTTTTTGAAAAAATGTTATTCTTAATAAAAAGGTTTGCAAGTCCAAAATTTACAATGTAACCATCAGATATCAATTTTTAAGCCGTATACGAGGTTTGTCAAAAAATTTAAATTTTGCTCAAAAGAAAGTACTATTTTTTTTACAATACAGCAGAATATTATAATGAAAAGTTGTTTTGAATTAACAGTTATATCCAAATATGAAATATTTCCATCTAACATTAAAATTTATATTTTGTGATTATTTACGTCTTACATCATAAATATTTCCAGTTATAAATTTAAATGTTGAATTTATCTCTCTTATCTGTTAAATGTATAATAACATTTCGAATTGTTAATGTTTTAACAATCTTGCAATTTAAATACGTAATCGAATGCATTACAATTATTTGTTTTAGAAATTGAAGATAGATATGTCTTAGCTTTAATAGATTGAATTGAAATGTAATTATGTTAGTTTTTGTATAAATATGTGATGTTTGTTTACTAAATATTTTTTTGTACGGGATTGTTCAAAACATTAAAAAATAGAAAGGAATAAATTCAGTATTAAAATTACAACTGCAATTATTTATAGTATAAAACGTATAAATAATCACCAAATTTTTAAATTTGTATATAAACTTTAATTTAAAAACCATTTTTTTGTAAACTTTTTTGAATTGTAAAATATAAAAATACTTTACTATTGAAAAAAGTAATATTTTTTGATAAAACTCGTATACAGCTTGAAGAAATTGATATCTGATGATTGTACCCCAAAAGCCCTGACCATGTAAATCTTTTATCAAGGATAACTTTTTTCAAAAAAAGTATTCCACATGGTTTTAACTTAATTAGACACACTGTGTATTAAGAATATATTAAAAATATGTACAAAGTATTTTATAAAAAAAATTAATTGTTGTTTTATTATTTAGTAGTTTGCAGGTTAATAAATGTTACATTTTAAAATTATTTTGAAATATACAGTATGTCCCAAAAAATGAGTGACTCATCAAAGTTATACTTTTAATTATGGAACACCTTGTATTTTATTACGTTTTTAATTACCCGTAAAAATAAGGTTCTCTATACCTGTTTTGAGTTATGTCGACTTTTCTTAAAATATAAAGTATTAAGAAAAGTCATTGACTTCTAATCCAATAACAAATCATTACAAATTCAATCTTATTTCTAGATATTAGCTGAATTCTCTTTACATGGTGTTCAAAATTTTACAGTTTGATTATTAGATCATTCACTATGTAATACGAATCTTGTTTTAAATACGACACGATATATTTTATTATTTCATAATTATCAAAGAATTCCTTTTCCCGAAAGATATAAGGGTGCCCTATGCCTAAGTGTTACAGTTTTTGGTACAATTTACTTTATGTTTAAAATTAATTGTAAAGCGGTTTTAACACAAGAAATGCATACGAATCAGTTAATGTCATTTTGTGTTATTACAGTCTGCTAATAATTGTGTCCATAAGCAAAAAATTAAAGCATTCATCATAATCGTTTTCTCTCAAATTCAGTGGCGGCTCGTGGTCAATCATACTGGGAGGTCAAAAATTAATTTAAAAATAGGCATACTTAAAAATATATAAATAACTCAAATGCACCGCAAAATTTTATACAATCTACAATTTTGTTCAAAATATAGCGATTTTTCGAAACATTCTCATTAAAATCTCTAAGGGATTTTCTATAAGCATTGTCTAGCTGTGTACGAATATCAACATTTCCTACGGTTGCAAAATTTACCGAGCATTTCATGTGTTCTGCAGACGAAACATGTTTTTTTATTTCCTCTTTTAAATGTTTTAAATCTCTGACACCGGATTTGGACTATAGCGAGTCTGACGAGTCTTTAGAAAATAATAAACAAACAAAACAGTAAAATACATTTGATACTTCACAACCACATATCCAGTTAGCTAAATCGTACATTACCTTGCGAAAGTTTCGATGAACATCTTTATTTTTGTCTTTGCTAGTCTGTCGTAAACTTAGTTCTGGCAAAGGACGACCATTTGCCTTGAACTCAACTAATTTTGTAAAATTAAGTTTGTTAGCACTTTTAGTTGTTTAATTTTCTGCACTACCGACATTTTCTATTATAGCGCATGCACACGCGAATCAAAAATAGTATTTTTACAAAACAACACAACAACAGTAAAACATATCAATATAAATTCTTAAATTGATTTAAAACACGCGAAAATCGAATCAAAAATCGAGCGTAGTTGTACACCCTATACGAAGTCAACGTAAACTGCGGATCCGGCTCATGACCCAAAGTTGATTATTGTTTCGGACGTTCGCGTTTATTCGGGCGCTGCACGTTTTTCGAGTTTTTCCGGTAGATCTAATTCAATGAGGACAATTCGCACCGCCAGCCCAAGGTTGAAGAGGATGAATTACGAACGACGGCCGATAAATTTTAAGTTATTGTACTTGCGACTTAATTACCTATTTTAATAAAACACGTAATAATGAATATTTTTTATATATTGTCAAAATTTTTGGGAGGTCATTGACCAAATGACCATATGGACAAGCCGCCACTGGTCAAATGCTGGTGTACTTGAATGTCATAATTCTACACATAATTTATTTTACTGATTCTTAAATAATCCGAAATTTTGTTTACTACTTGTATTCCGTTACATATAACATTACATCAAAGTTTGTTGTTGTTATTATGAGTAATTGAATTAGTTTTATTTATCTTTTCGTAAGCAGTGTCACCAGTGCATTGGAATCTACTGAGGAATCTTTCAAAAAACTTCTTTTATAATTATTTTCAATTTGAAAATGACACTTTTTCATAATCAAAGTATTTATCAAAATGTGTTAGATTGTTTAGACATTCGTTTTTGAAAAAATGGTAACCATGATAACATTGGCCACAATCAATTAGAATTTAAATTTAAAATAAAAGTTTTAAAACTATATTTTCAAAATAAAAAAAATATTGTTCTGTAACGATGCAACGAAGCATGATTTTTGTAACTCATGTGATGATGCGGGACGTTGCAATTCGCTCGTCTCACAATTATCTGTTCCATTACAATAAATCATGCGTCTCGTCACTGTTAACATTCATAGTTTAATTTTTGGTTGTAGATGCTTTGAGAGACGTTTCGTAAACATTCTTCAATGGAAAGTTTCATGTCAACTCTTTTCCTAATCGCATAAACTGTTTTATTTTTGAGACAGCAACTAATTTTAAAACTACGATTGCTTAAATAATTGTTAACAGCTGTAATATCAAAATTTCTAAATTACGTACACAATGTTTGTTTTAAAATCGCTCCCTATTATCCAATTTAAAGAAAATTCTAAATTGCTCAAAATCTGTTCCACCTAGGCATGAGAACACACTTATAGCATTCCAAAAGAAACTTTTTTTATTACTAAAATACAAAGTTTCTATAAAGTTCTATTAAAGTATCTAATAGTTAACTTGTAAATTCTAGAACATTTTATGAATTAATATTTAACACTCAATCAAAGAATGATTCAACTAAGAGTAAATTTGCTTAATGGTTAATGTGGGATTAGAAGATGACTATGTATTTAGGTAAACAAAACCGTTATAAAAGTATAAAATTAAACAATTTTAAAAAATAAGTTTAAAACTTTAGGTTTCATATTCTAAGAAAAGGAACGCAAAAACTGAATCTAAGAATATACCTTTGGAGTTTGGTAACATAACGCTGGCAGCATACGGGTCTGCAATAATGTCATTAAAATGAAATATGTAAAATTTAAATAATCCCATAAAATTTTATTTTGACTTCCGAAAATTTTAATAAGTAAACAATTTTGCTATTAAATAGAGGTAGTGAACTATTCTAGTCAAACTCCAATTAAACACCTTGTATACCAGCAAGCTTCTACAATCCCAAAAACTTGTAAAACTTTTATTTTTTTGCTGATAAACTTTCACAATGTTGTTAGTTTGTGATTTACTTTGTATATCTTAGGGTGTTGTATGTTGAAAATTTTTTAAAAATGTTCTTTACGTTTTAGAGTCACCATGTAAAATAAATTTATGTTATGTTCGTTTTGAACAAAACTGGAAGAACTTCTCTTAATAAAAGTCGAAATCATATTTTAAAACCCATATTATTCGGTTTACCAAAAAATGCGTTTATTTTATACGGTGCTGTGGAATAAGTTCCCCTCCCCAACTCACGGATTAACTCTTCTATTTTGTATAATGTAAAAACTAAACAGGTAAATTTGTATATTACTAATTAAATAGAAAACCATCTAATGAAAAACAATTTTATAACCAAAGTGTTATACATTTTTTTTGAAATCAGTTATTTTAATAGCTTTCAAATAATGTGTCTTATAATTTATTTTCTTATTTAAAAAAAATCGAAAGGGTGACACCCCTTTGAAGGATAATGTCAGATTCGAAACTTTTATGTCACCAACATACTAAGTTTATTATCAAAAGTAATGTCTTGTTTGAGATTTTTTTATTAAGACATAAAAAATAAAAGAGTTAATGGAGGGGGGTACCATTTATTCCATAAAATTCATTTTTTTACCTAAAAATTATATAATTTGGCACAGACTATAGCTGTGAGGTCTTTATTATTGTGTATCGTATGCGAATTTTAAGGAGATTATAAATTATTCCAAAAACTAAATGCTTTTACACTTTTTAGAGTTTTATCTTAAGATAAGGAGATACGCCAAGTGTATTTTTTTGCAAATTGAAAATTTCCATTAATTTACTTTAGTTCTCAATAGAAATAAGCTTGTTTAATCCATCAATTACTTTTTAAAAGCGGTTTTAATTTAATTTAACTTCACTTTTTAGATACTACCATCCGTTAAGTAGTTTAACATAAAACTTATATTAACAAATCCTGGACAGCAAGTTATCAGATTCACTTATGTACAAAAATAATTGAGTATTGGAAAATAATAAGTCTATTATTTTAAAAATTAGATTTTTTTCTTTATATTGGTAAAATATGTTTTGAAAAACAAAAGCGGTTGTAAATGACATTTTCTTAAATGTTTTAAATTCCTCCGTATTTGGATGAGACTTTATCCCAATATTTTATTACAGATTCATTAAAGGAAACACTTACTGAATTCTCATAGAAGCATAATTTAAATAAAATCAAGTTATAATAATGGTAGTATATTTTTGTAACGCTCTAATTAGTTTTGAGACTCAAATGTGTTATTAGGCTACTAATAAATATAAAAATAAAATTATAAGTTATATTTTTTAGACACATTTTTGTAATTGAATAATAAGAAACATTTTATATAATCTTTAAGTTATATTTGGAAATGCTTTTTAAAGCTAAAATACTAAAGTAGTGTATTTTAACAAATTAAATTGTTTCTTAGTATACTTTTTTCTGAGATGACCATTCAGATTCCTTAACAATATTAGTTAACATATTTTGATGAAAAATTACAAAAGTATTTTTGCCATTAGTGAACGATTTCTATTTCCCCCGTTTATTTTATTTTTTCTGTAGGTAATTGTCAATAAAATTATATGTAATTTGCAATTGGATAACTAACCTAGAAATTCCTTTCCAATTAACTGATTACTACCTACTGCCACTTTTTTAAGAGTGTGCGTTTTTTAGCAGTATTATGATGGTTCAACTCAATTATTTAATAAACTCGTTATAAAATATTCTGCAATTTTTGTAAATTTAAATAAAACGGTATTTAAATAGAATAGAATTTCTAACAAATTATTTTCGTAATGTATGCAGAAGTTAGTTACTTGATATTAGCTAAAAAACTATTTGCACTTTCTTGACACTTCGAAATTAATAATAATTATACAAGATATTTATATTATCAATAAATTATTTTTTATTTTAAAATGGAATATCAAACTATATTACAGTTTAGTACAAACAGTAGAACAATTTGGAAATATTGCAATTATAATTATGAAATTTAGTGTATAGTAACAGACACAAATAGTTTTATACTCTAAAAATTCAACAAAACATTTGAAAACTAATAATATAACGAGTGTTCTATTTAAAATAACAAAGTAACTATGCATAGTTTGTATTGTTTTTCCTAGGTGTTCATTAATAAATTTTAATGTTAACTACTTCCACCTGGTATATAGCTTAATAATACTAATAATGAATGTTTTTATTGTCCAACTGCATTAATTGAAAGAACAAAAATAAAAATAATTAACCATAAGGGTAAAATACAGTTAAAAAATTATGTGCAAATTCAATTAACTATAAAATAATTAATGTCTTCCATTTGGACCCTGACAACACATAATTGAACAATATAGTAAATTGTGCAACAATTCCTGAAATTACAATACAATAGCATGGCTCGAAAGTTAAATAACAATTAAACAGGAAACGTAAGAAAAGACCAATAAACGTGGGAAAGGTGGAGCGTAATAACTATTCTAATTTCAAACTAATAATTTGTGTGGTAAGAAATACTTCTTACAGTTGAGTTGAGATCAGTTTATTTTTAATAGTCTTCTTGAACCCATACAAAAGAATGTGTTATTGGTGTAAGTTTCAAAAACAAATTCCAATATTTTGCAATTATAAAAGAAAAGGACCTTTCCTAAAATGACTGTTTTGTGCATAGAGGAATTGTACAAAACTTGTACCTAAGGTTCTGTACACATTAGTTCTAAAAGAAAACTTCTCAGCTAAAATATGGTGGAGTTTTGTTTTTAATTACTTTATAAAATAAGACCATGAAATGAATTTACGCCTATTAGCCATGTTTAACCACTTACAAGTATTTAAAGTATGAGAAATAGAATGCCTTCGTCTAATTCCATACATCAAGCGTAAGCATGAATTTTTGCATGGGTTGTATTATATTGATATTTAGCAAATCTAAGCAAGGGCTATACACTACATCACAGAAAATAAATTTAGACTAGACTAGGGAATCACAAAGCAAAATTTTTATATTCCCTATCAAGACTTTCTCTGTGTTGATGTATGAGTTTTAAAGAACAAAAGACTTGTTGAATTAATTTAGATACATGTAGGTTAAAATCTAAGATTACAATCAATATAGAGACCAAGATTTCTGGCTACACTAACTTTGGGTAGAAGTGTTCCATTGATAGATACATGAAAATTGTCGTTTAAAAATAACCGGTGATTTTTAGAAACAAAAAATTTGTGATTGAGACTTATTAGAATTTAAGAATAAATTGTGTTTCAGAAATTCAGAATTTAATATGTGTATGGTTGCTGTTAATGAATTTATTACCTGTTTGTAATATTATCATCTGCATACAAAGCATGTTTAATAGATGAATCCACAAACTTAAATAAATTGCTTGTGTCAAAAGAAATTGGACCTAAAATTACCCTGGGGAACTCCTTTAGCCAGATAAATGACATTAATGACCGCTTTATGCAACTGCAACGTAATTTAGATGTAATAAGTACTTAGTGTATCAATAATAGGTTACATCTGAATGTAATAAATGTTCCGTTGTAACCCACACAAGAACACATAATCCGCGGCTTTATAACTATTCTATAGATAACCTGACTTTAAAGCGCGTGTGTGCAGTATTAAAGACGCAGGATTAATTTTGACAGCAAATTACTATTTATAGATCACCTAAACCATATCTTGTTAAAAAGCTAACAGAACCTTTAGCTTTATTCACTAGAAATTGAAAAGAGTTTACAAACACTCCTGTGTGAAAGTGTTGTTTTATGCGTTTGTTTTGCCGATAGTGGAATACGGATCACTAATTTGGTATCCTATTTATAAAACCCATGTCAATAGCCTAGAATCATTACAAAAGATTCCTAAAATATCTTGTTTATATTTCTTCAGGATCATATCCAAAGCACGATTTTCAATACTCTGCGACTGTCTCTAATTTCAACATGATTTCTTTGGAATACTAGAAGAATTTTTATTGAGTGTTAGGTTTCTTTTCAACCTAATGCGAAATAAAATTAACTGCTCACAGTTGCTTGGGAGAAAATAAACATTAACGTACCGCGATATAATATTCAACATTTTTCTTCTTTTATAGCAACCCCTTTAAGAACAAACGTTTTAATGAGCTGCCCTATTAACATCATATATGTAGTAATTTTAACGTGTTATTTGCCAATTGTGACATTATGACAGATAATTTACCATTAATTTTAGATACTCTAAAAAACCATTGTAAGAATTCATAATTCTATTACAACCTTGTCTTATGTTCTCTTTTAATATGTATATTATTGAACTTATGTTTCTAGTTTGGGTACAACCCGTTTTAAAATAAATGCCTATTATTATTATTATTATTATTAATATTATTATTATTATTATTATTTATGCAAGTAATTTTAGAAGAATAAACTCTATTATAGAAAACAACTTTTGCGTTCATATAGTTACGAATCTATGGGTGCAACTGCGTCAGTTCCAAAACCAATGTGACTAAAAATTTACTAAATAAATGTCATGGTTAATGGTATCAAATGCTTTTTGAATAACTTCGTACATCACCAGTAAGAATGTACACTCATGAAATTTAAAACTTGGACACCACAATTTCTGTAAACAAAAGTTTGCACATTGTGAAGCGGGCTTAAGGGTATCATTTACAATTCTAACAGCAGGTAGTCTCAGCAGGGGTTATCTTATAGAAGGACTGTAGAATGAATCATTACACTAAGCACGTTTTAGAAAATAGGTAATTTACGTTGCTTACTTAATTTTTTTCTTTAAAGAATATATTTGAAGGTATCGCTAATTAAACACCATAGCTCGATTAATTATCGAATCAAAATTTTGTTTAGGAAATGTTTACAAAATAAAATTAGAAATAATTTTGATTTTAAAAACGTCTACAAGCAATAACTTTTAAATTAAATCAAAAAACTAAACATGGTTATTTGGGTTGACTGATTATTACTTATTTTTAAATAAATCTAACCTACTAATTATTGTAAGTTATTAAAAAAATCATTAAACTCTCTATTCATAATATTTAGTCCTTACAAAATGTATATCTTATGACGTTTCATTTTTTTCTGTAGTTAATATAAAAAGTGAAATACAAAACTAAGGCAATTCTTATTGTCAACGTATATATTTAGTTTTTTTGACAAGAATTTATTACATAATTATAATTAAGATACCAAGTTATAGTTTAAAATTAAAAGAAAACTTTTTTTTTTAAATAAAGTTATTACTATATAAATAAATATAAGAAATCAAATTATTTATTTTTTTGTCTTCCCTTTTGTGGGTTTCTTGTGTTTTAGGTAATATTATGGAGTTGACATTGAAAAATGTTTTAAATTAATCAGTGTTTAAGAATGCAAGAAAAAAATGATGTCCCTATTAGCATCATTTGGGCGGGAAATTTCAAAATAAAAAAAGCGAAGTAAATTATAATTTTTTACTCTTCTTTGTGCGTAAAAATTTGGTTGGCACTATCTTCTTGTTTTCCGCAATCTTCTCTTCTCAATAATAAATATATAGAACTGAAAACTACTGAAAATAATTATGGGAACAGCACAAACGTTCCGTTTGTTGTTCGGATTGTGGAAATCATAAAAGATCGTTTGTCGTTCTGTTTGACTTTCGGTTCGTTGTTATGTTTGTTGCTCGGTTTGTTGTTCAGGTGTGTACGAAGCTTTACAACTTAAGCAACAATTTTTGGCGAATAAAGATTAGTTTGTGATGTAATATTAGAAACACAAATTTATATCATATCAAATTTATGACAACTTAAAAACCAAGAACGTGTATGTTATTGCTAAGAAATTATTAAGGAAAAAGCGCAATTGCAGTGTAAATATTTATAATTAGATATTTTCGAAAGTTTTATAAGTCCTCTATTGTAATCTTAATACTTAAAAGAAAATCCTGTCCATTAGCATTATAAGGAAATGGCTTTTACTTTATGAATAAGTTTCAATAACAATAGAATATCCTTGCTTGTTTAATTTACTTCCTTTGAGTCATATTGCTCTAAGGGTTGTTACATTGTCATTAGAAGTATGTAATAAATAAACAATTACCTACGTTTGAGAAGGGGTAGTGTGAACCAATAAATAAAGTAAGAAATGTAAATTCCATTTTAGTTTAAAATTTCAAGTG
Organism: Abscondita cerata; assembly: GCA_030710515.1. Taxonomy (NCBI): domain Eukaryota; kingdom Metazoa; phylum Arthropoda; class Insecta; order Coleoptera; family Lampyridae; genus Abscondita; species Abscondita cerata. The sequence continues at coordinate 41,480 of JALBCR010004375.1, read as the reverse complement.
TTGTGAAAATGCCACCTCATCTCGGTGCTGATTTGAAAGCGCGGATTGTTTCGGAATTAGCGGCGTACCGTAGCGATGCGTGAAATTTCACTTGCCACTTTGGAAAGAGCCATCGGAAGTGGTAGACCTAAAGTATCTACACGTGCTCAAGATCTCGAGTTGTTTCATTACGTAACAGAACAACCATTTTCTACATACTCCAGGGCTATAGCAGATACACATTTTCCCGGATGCCGTATAACTGCACAAAAAGATTAAAGGAGATGGGAATAAAGAAGTATAATGCTGCTGCGAAAGAAGTTCTCAGTGACGAAAATGAGACGTCGTCTGGAATTTGCAAGGCGATATGTGAACGAACCTTTGAAATTTTGGAATCGAGTGATTTTAGCGACGAAAAAACGTTCAATAGCCGCAACGATGGACCACTAAAAGTTTTAGAATGGAAGGAACTCGTTACGAAAATAATCACATATGTCCTAAAAAGCAAGTGGTTATTTTTCTGTGAATGTGTGGGGTTGGGTTAGCGCGCGGGGTCCAGGAGTTTGTTGGGCTATCGATGGACGTCTTGATTCTGCTGCGTATTTAGATATTTTGGAAACTATTATGAAACCTTCAGTCGAAGTGTTTTATCCAGACGAAGATTATATTTTCCAACAAGTAAGTATTCTTATTTCACTATACTTTCTCCAAAAATAGTTCGGGATCTGTTGAATTAACATTTTCATAATGTATTTTTTGTTGTTAAAGGACAACGCCCCTATTCATACTTCGCGGGTTGTGCGCAATTGGATACGAGAAAATAACTTGGAGCTGTTACCCTGGCCAGCAAAAAGCCCAGATTTTAACATTATCGAAAATGTTTGGGCTCGAATACTTGCTGTTATCCGAAGACAACAAGGGCCAAATTTTATACCAGTAAACCGTAATGCACTAATTGCAGCCATTGATACCGCATGGGAAACGATTAATATTAATTATATTGATACCTTGATAGCGTCAATGAGCAGACGCCTCCAAGAATGTATCAATAATAATGGAGGTCACACCCATTATTGATTTCTTATATTTATTTATATAGTAATACCTTTATTTAAAAAAAAGTTTTCATTTAATTTTAAACTATAACTTGGTATCTTAATTATAATTATGTAATAAATTCTTGTCAAAAACTAAATATATACGTTGACAATAAGAATTGCCTTAGTTTTTATTTTCACTTTTTATATTAACTACAGAAAAAATGAAACGTCATAAAATATACATTTTGTAAGGACTAAATATTATGAATAGAGAGTTTAATGATTTTTTTAATAACTTACAATAATTAGTAGGTTAGATTTATTTAAAAATAAGTAATAATCAGTCAACCCAAATAACCATGTTTAGTTTTTGATTTAATTTAAAAGTTATTGCTTGTAGACGTTTTTAAATCAAAATTATTTCTAATTTTATTTTGTAAACATTTCCTAAACAAAATTTTGATTCGATAATTAATCGAGCTATGGTGTTTAATTAGCGATACCTTCAAATATATTCTTTAAAGAAAAAATTAAGTAAGCAACGTAAATTACCTATTTTCTAAAACGTGCTTAGTGTAATGATTCATTCTACAGTCATTCTATAAGGTAACCCCTGCTGAGACTACCTGCTGTTGTAAATGATACCCTTAAGCCCGCTTCACAATGTGCAAACTTTTGTTTACAGAAATTGTGGTGTCCAAGTTTTAAATTTCATGAGTGTACATGCATGATTATCAAAGCTTTAAAAAATATCGTCAGTAATGTCTAGTAAACAAGTATTACAGACTGTGTCCAGGTCGAAAACCGGATTGTCTGATAGTTCAAAAAATTGTAAAAATAAATGTATATTTTTTATTTGTTGAGATATGATTTGCTCAAAAAATTTTAGACAGCATCGGTAGAATGGAAATAAGTCTAAAGTTTTATTTGCTTTTTCTATTCACTGGGGAAGCTTACAATTAATGATAGCAGAATTAATTGTGTATGTGTCACTATATTTAAGAAGTCTTTTGCAAACTAGACGTAATATATCAGAGTTGATATTGTCAAGTCCAACTGCTTGGGATTTACAATTTAATAAAGCTTTGTAGATATCTAGTTCCGAGGCAGGAACTAAATTTAAACGTACTAGTGTTATATCATAATAAACAAAATTAAATTTTGTTATAAATTTATAGGAAACAAAACATTAAACACTGAATAATAACTATATTCGAATAAGTGTTTCGGTAGCTAAACTTTCATCGTCAGTGGATTGACACTAAGTAAAAAATAGATTATAATGTAGTTATAACGAACGTTGTGATTTATTTGTCTCCATGTAAGCTCAAATAATTCTGAAACACATTGTGAACCAAGATCATTATAATTTTTATAGAATTGAAAATCATCATAGCTCATAAGAATTAAGTTCGTTTTATGACTAACCTAAGAACATTACATTCTATTACTAAAAAATAATGTTTGAAATGCTTACTTTTAAATAAATCGTGCCTCAAAAAATGAAGGAACACGTTTAAAGAAAGATTGTATCCAGTCGTTGTGCAACTCGTGCATAAAGGTTACATTCTCAAATACTTAGTATCAAAAATAACTATTTTCATTCTTAGTTATTTTTAGTATCAACTATTCTGTAATTATTTTATAGCGAATGTATGTGCACGTGTTAGGATTTTTTGTGCATGTTTTTGATTCATGTACGATTTCAATTTAGTCGGCCAGAATTTTCTGTTTGATTGGCAAAAAACAAATCATTTATTGATTTAACAAATATTCCGAATCAGGCGTTGAATTTTTGAGCGTTTTTTTATATGACAAATAAGTGTTTATTAATAAACATAAAACTTTATATATTAGTCAGTATTAAAAATCATAACAATAAACAGTCGTATTTAACTTACTATTTTCGAGTAATCTGACTTATTTTGGAAATCATCACTTAAGCAAAACTGATCACTTTTGCTATTGGGAATGTTTAATTGCTAATAGGTGTTTTAAACTATAACACTAATTACGCATAAGTTAATTTTTAATTCCTGGATTTTAAATCAAGTTAATCATTAATTATGTTTTAAAAGTACGTAACTTCACCTTCAATTTTATAAAAAAACACGTCTTTATTATTATATTAATTGAATAACTGTCAATAAATTTTTTTAAATAAACCAGAACTTGGTCAACACTTATCACGCTACTAGATGATCACAAATTCAAACAGTACTCCGCGTTGTATTTGAATTTTTCATTTTAATAAATAATTGTATTAACTAGATACTAGTAGTTTACAACTGACGACAACAGTAAGTTAAATTTATTATTTTTTTGATAGCACACTTTACATTGAAATATCGGACTAGAAATTATTGTAACGTTATTATCCTACTTTAATTTCACCTGTAATTTAAAACCGGAAAACAAACACAGCTACCACATTATGATAAACGCTGAAGTATAGCAAAACAAAAAATTTGATTTCAAAAATATTAAAATAATACTTACACAGACATTGTCTGCCGTGGTGCTTTGTAGAAATTGTACCCCCAAAGTCAATCATATGCTTCCGTTTTGTGTCAAATGTACGAGTACGGTACAGAATCCGAAGTTGCACCGCAAAACAATGGTGTAAAATTAACTCGTAAAACAAAAGACATTTATTAATTAATTAGAATTGGCCAAAAACTGCGTAATCACTTAAAAAACTTCTTATTTTGCAAGTTGTGTTTTATATTGACGATGGTTAACAATGCATCAGTTTTTACTGAGTGCATGATAGCTTTAAAACGGTTTATTCTATTTGATTAACAAGACTCTGAACAAGGTCTATTATAGCCCCTTTTCTTTTTAATTATTATTAGGTATTTACTAGCATGTATATGACATCGTAGTGGGGCTGTCAAATTACCAAAATATATATGTGTAGAGTAGTTAACAAGTTTCTTCCACTTACTATTATTTCTGTTTTGTTACTTTTGTATACTATTTTTTGAAAACCGAGATGTACACAATAAAAAGATCGTTAGAAGAAACATACCTGTGTTTGGTACAAGCAGCATAATAACAATCACTGATTCAAAATTTTGAACAATGTGTTAAAAATCTTATTTGACTTTTTACATCAATACTAATGTGAACATTTTGTCCTAAAACTGTAAGTGCGTTCAATTTCTATACATCTAAATTTGAAGCCAATAAACTTAGTACTGATAGTGATATTTATATTCTTTTGTTTTATCATCGTAACAACATATTTAAAAACCTTCCCCACTGTAAGAAATTTAATTATTTTATACAATGACATAATAAGAAATCAGCGTACTTCAAACCAAAATTAAAAACAACCATAAAAATTATAATACACTTTATTTTTATATTTATTATTAATAATGACGTAGCTAATTGAAAATGTTACAATATACATAAAAAATATTTCATAAATGACCATCTAATTTACAATCGTTATCATTATTATTATATATTTTTTTATTTCAAATGAAGTACAAAAGGAAAAAATTACAAAAAGTACAAGGAATCATTTGCGTGGTGAGGGAGTTCTTAAGCTTAAGTTTTAAAATTACTAAACTACATGTACATAATATATTTACTATACTTTACAAAGTAATTAAAATAAATAAATTAATTACTCAATCTTATTTTGTTACAATTTCAAATTTGCTTGGAGCGTAAACATACCAAATATAAACTATGATTCCAACATAAGAATATAAAGAGTTTCAAATTTTTTGTCTAAAGATGGAGTGTTGAGTTTAAGTTCTGGTAGTAATTCATTAAACCATGAAGGACCCACATAGATCCAATGCCTCATGCCGTGTGTGGTGTTCTTACCTGGCACCACGCCAAACAAATGACGATTTTTATGATCAGCTCTACATACGCAGACCCTATACAACTGTTCAAGTCTCATAACTTTAAAACTTCAGAACTTTTTTAAAACTTTAAAAGAATTAATAATGAATACGCCAGCTTGAAAAATAATTCTGGGTGTCATCAGGCTGCACAGAGTGTTAATGATATTGTAGTCGAGGAATGTAAGCAGCGTGCTCATAACGTAATTTATTTTTTTAATGTTCCTAAAGCTCAATCATCCTCTATAGGTGAGCGTGTATCAGAGGATTTAAATCATACTTCATCTGTTCTTTCTCTTCTTGGAACTTTTTCACAACCTCAAAGGTAATCTGAGTAAACGCCCACGTTTTATGTTCAACGTTACAAAAGGGGCGTACAAAATTTATATTAACTTCAACTGGAGAATAATGCCTAAGGTTCGATTTAATACTTCTATTAAATTATGTACAATTTCTAAGGAATTAATATTTTCACACGGAATTTATACATTGGATGTTCTATTGCATTTACATGTTCGCAAGCCTCAACGGAAAGTGTGGTTAAAGTAGCTATAAATAGAACGGATTAATAACGGGTCAAATGATACCGAATAAATCGGCCACACTGCATAGGGTTCGGTGGTATGTGATTAATAACGGTGGTTTTTCTAGGTAGTTCTTAAACGCTTAGTACTTGTTTTGCCACAACCCGTACCAAATCAATTAGCCGTTGAAGTAGGCTTTGGATATGATTAGTGAAAATATTTGGACTTATGGTTGAACGAGATCGTGCTCAACGTAGTATCCCCGTTATACAAGTGAGAAGACTGAGTACAGCAGATAGCGTAGTATTGGCTTAGGATGTTTATTTGGATTGCCGGCAGCTCTTATTAGTCAATAGTAGCGTGGGCTTATTTAGAATCGTTAGAACGAAGGCTTCTACACTGCACAAAGAATTTATAAGGCTCCACTTAGTATTGCGTATAAGAGGTCTTTGAGAGCCACTAAGAACTTGCAGACACAAAGAAATCAAGCCCTGGGTTGGTAAAAACACATAATTATAGCAACTAGACTTTAATCACAAACGCATAGAAATACATAGACACAAAAATATAATACGGTTTAGAGAAATGCACAATATTTAGTTACAAAATAATAATTACTCAGAAGAGCGACTTAAGAAATAAGTAATAGTTTAGAACACGAGTACCCAAATCGGTAGCTGTCGTAATGTACTATAAAATTTTGACAGTCGTAGCACCGATCGTTCCTTGCAAGCGACCCACCAATTTCGGGTGGCAATTATTGTTGTTAATTCACTTAAAACAAATTACGTGTGGTACCGGACATCGGCCGATTATCTAAATAGTTTCAATGCGCAACACGATTTAGCAATACTTCAAACGATCTTTCAAATTTACAGAGATTTTTTAAAACAGCGCAAACGGTATGTTGTTAAATTTACAGCCGTACTACGAGTACATAAAACGCGACAAAAATAACAAGTACCATGCAAAAAAAGAATCAACTTAGCTTGTACATAGGAAGTTTTCGGTGTTTGAACGTTAATAGATAGGTGTGACAGCTCTCGTATCCAAATCAGACAGTACTTAGTTTCCAGCGAATAAGGAAAGACAAGATTATCTTTGTGTGTCCTTGACAACGAAAGGGGCTGTAACGTAGATTTCTTCTAACGCTAAGCGACCTTCACTAATAATATCCAGACTCACTTTCGTTACATGTTAGCTAATGGTCAGATTATTATCCGTAAGCCAGCATAACCATTAAGAAAAGCCAAATGAGAAGCGAAAAAACAATAAAGGCGGCTGCAGTTGATAGAAAACTGTAATAGCGAATAGTTAATTAAAATTTTTACGATCCATTATTTCAAGTTAATAAAGTCAGTCATAAAAATTCATAACATAAATATTGAAAGAGTTTTTTTCCCCTATCGCATAAGTCTGTAAACACAGTTCTCTATATTTTAGGAAGATCCTGAGGCACAAATCAATTTCCTTAATTACGAATTTTCGTTTGTTCGTGTAAATAATAAAGTCATAAGTAATTAAAAGTTGGGGAGTGGAATTAACAGCCAAATATAATTTCAAGTAAACATTGAAGACCATTTACTTTGGTTACTTTTGCATGTTTGTCGGATTATTGTTCTAATCACCTTATTGGTTCTCTCCATGGAATAAACGGTTAATATATACGGTACAATTGTCTGAAACAAGGCTCTTTGGAGCGCCATAACTGAAGAATTCTCTCCTTAAACGCTTGCAGAAACGGTCTTTGCGGTGGCTCAACGAAGAAGCATCTCAATCCGCTTCGTAAAACGGTCTGGAATACTAACACATAAGTATTACCTGTTTAAGATCTCGAGATACGGGCTAATCAAATCGGTGCTAACAAATTTTCATGCTTCGTTTGTTTTAGCATAAAACATCTCTCCCAGTTTTGATACTATTTCGGACTTTGTAATGTAATAGGTGTGACAACGGCGAACGTACCTAGCTACGTCACGGAAGATAGCAGGCCAATAATAATTCTGATATACTTGGGCGGTGATCTGCTACTCCCAAGTCTCCTGCTCCCAGATAATCGTGACACTCACTGATTATTTGTGTTCGCTGATACTTTGGGACAGACAACTTCCATGAAGTTTGAAAACCTTTAGTCACGGCTGCGGATGCGTTTTCCAGTTTTCTAGCCAAGGACGGAACTCTTCCGTGTTTGCAGCCTTGCAGTTACGGTTGGTTTTTCTTCGGGAGTTTCTTCAAACATTCTTGACAAGGCATCGGCTACTTGGTTTTGAGAGCCGCTACGGTATTGGACGTCAAAATCGTATTGTTGTAATTTTAACGGCCAACGGGTTAATCTTGGTGACGGTCTTACCAATTTTGAAGCCATTTTAAGCTTTGGTGTTCACTAATGACCCCAAACCAATATTCCTCGAGATATTGTTTAGGTTTGCTGATACGCTTAGATCATTGATAGGCACTATTGCTCTATATCGAAATAATTATCTTCGGAAGCGGTGAAGGCTCGACTGATGTAGGCGATCACACGCTCTTCGTCTTGCTGAAATTAGGTGAGCACGGTCCCAATTCAGTAGACTGGCATATGTCTGCAACGTAAATGGTTCTGAAAATCTGTGAATGCCAGAATTGGAGTGAAGTCGGAGCTTCCTTAACAAGAATAAAAGCACTTTCTTGTTGTGGACCCCACTGGAATACCTCCGATTCTTCTTCAGAAGGAGCGTAAGCGGTTGTAACTTCTGGTGAAAAATGTTTAATAAATTTCCGGTGACAGGACGCCATTCCTGAAAAGCGACAACGCGAAACTGTATCAACGGTTTTTGGAGCAGACATCTTAACCACCCCTGTTATTTTATCGGGATCGGGTTGTATTCCGGCTTTGGTTACGACGTGACTTAAATACTTTACCTCGGGCTGACAAAAACTACATTTGTCTAAGTGTAGTTGTAAAACACTCTTCTTGAGACGGTGAAAAACTCCTAGAAGATTTTCTAGATGTTGTTCGAATGTTCTGGCCAATGACGATGATATCGTCTAAATAAGCAAACGCCTTAGAGTCTAGTTCAGGACTATTACGGAGTCTAGTAAGAAACGTTAGAAAAATAGCCTTGTGCTGAATGTAGATCAAAGGGCATCATGTTAAACTAAAAAATCCTCCCTGGTACACAGTAAATGTAGTAATAGGGCGACTATAGTTTTTAAGTGGAATCTGCCAATAACCCTGTTTAAGATCTAATTTTCTTATATAAGAGGCTTTTAATTTGTCCAAAATTCTCATTGGTTAAAAAGTGACCAATAGGCATCTTTAATAGTTGCGCAATTAACTTTTCTGTAATCAACACAGAATCTCCGGACGGTTTGTTTATTAGAACGATTGGTAAACTCCACAGACTTTGGGATGATTTGCGATAATTTGTTCTTGCAGCATTTTATTTACTTTGGCATTTATAATTGTCTGCATGGCTGGATTTCGGTAGTAACAACGTTGTTTTATTGGCGGAGCTTCCTGTTTAAGGCGAATTTGATGTAAAACCTGTTGGAAAATAAAAGTATTATTTCTATAAAAAGTATTATTATAACTAACAGTTTAAACGTACAAAGCCGTGGCCGAGTCTGCACTACAACTTATTCAATACAAGCCATATACAACGTAATCAACAGGATAATAGTTATTTGCATGTCACTCAGGCCAGAAACTGTAGTTTTGCGAGTATGAGTACGTTTTGTGGGCCGAGGCGAAGCCGAGGCCTCAGAAGTGCGAACTACTGCAAAAAGTTTCTGGACGTGTGATCCCACAAATTTTTCGGCCGACAAATTTTTAAATTAAAATATTAATGATTATTGTTTTAAATAGCGTCGGTTTAGAAAATTCATCTTTCTTATGTTGGCGATTCAATTCACCGCTATAGTGATTTGAATTTAAAATAATCTTATTGCGCTTGGTAATTTTATGAATTTTTTTGTGAAAAAACATGAATGAAGAAAAGGTATTAGAAGTACCAGCTCATATTCGAAATGTAGCAGAAGCTGCAATTCAAAATTTACTTCCTGAAAAATCATCCAATCGATATTGGAAAGAATGAGATACTAAAAAATGGGGTTCTGAAAATGGCGTATCGGTGTATAATGAATATGTTTTGGTTGCATATTTTGAAGAAAAATCTAAGAACTTCAAATCGTCAACGTTATGGTCGATGTATTCGATGCTTAAAACTACCTTAAACATTAAAGACAACATTAATATCGAAAAATATACAAAATTAATAAGCTTTGTTAAAGCGCAAACATGACGGATATCGTGCAAAAAAATCCAAAATTTTAGAAATGGATGATTTAGAAAAAGTTTATTAACGAAGCACCCAATGAAGATTATCTTATGATAAAGGTAGGCATGATTAATTTTTAATCTTTATTTACAAAAATTATTTATAGACAGCATTAATATTTGGCATATGCGGTGCATGCCGAATACATGAATTACGAGACATGAAAATCAAAGATGTCATTGATAAAGGGGATGTTATTATCTTATCCATCCCTCAAACAAAAACTAAAAAACCTCGTACCTGCTGTGTGACCGAACTTCATTGGATGGATATAATTCGCAAATATGTTACGTTAAGGCCCAATACAGAAATTGATAGATTTTTTTATTTTATGCAAAAATAAATGCTCAAAACAGCCAGTAGGCATTCACTCCTTTGGAAATATGCCTTCTAAAATAGCTGCATATTTAAAATTAGAAAATCCAAAAGGATACACAGGTCACTGCTTTAGGCGAAGTGGTGCTACAGCTCTGGCAGGAATGGGGTAGATATAACAACCCTGAAGCGCTTTGGCGGATGGAAAGAATACTACAGTCGCAGAACAATATATAGAGGATTCATTGGGTGCTAAAATAAACATTGCCAATAAATTATTGCATCAAAATCGTTCAGAACCTCAGCCCTCGACAAGTACAGGAATCCAGCAAGAAAGTTTACAAGAACCGATTTCATTAAAACCATCTAGTATTCATAATGTGCAACTTAAATTACAAGACACAAATTTGCCGAATATTAATCTCTCCCATCTGGAAAATTGTACGATCAACTTTAATTTTAAATAATTCTTTGAAAATTTACCTCTGATTTTAGTTAGAATTTCCGTTTGGTTGTTTGTTGTTCCTCTATTTTTGTTTCTAAATAAATTATTCAATTCAATTGATTATTTGAAGTTAATAATTACTGAAAAAATAAACATAACCTAAAAAATGCTTCTTTGAATTTACTGCTTACCTACGGTTGAATTACATAAATCGATTTATGAATATGAAACTGTTTGCGATGAAATCCTTTAAGAACACTGAAATATTTTTTTTTAATTTATTAGTTCACATTCCAAACTACACAGTTGTCAATCGGAACTCGTTGTTAATCAAATTGTCAATGCAACCAACTTAAAATCGATCATGAAAATCCCTCTTTTTATTTTCGTGCCATGACTTGAAAATAAGTGTTTTCAAGACAATTTAAGCGAATAGAAAATCAGTAATTTTAGACGGAGGCCGAAAAAAAATTTTACAAAAGAACCGACTGAGCTAAGGCATTGTACATAAGCTTTATGGTATTGCTGCACAAAATATTCCTAAGTCTAGGCAAACGTATACTAATTTGATTTAGCCTTTTAACAATAACTGACGTTTCAACTTGCAGAACTTCAAGTGTTGGTCTATCTAAGAACACCTAGGTAATTAATAATACTCTGAACTCGCTCTATAATGTTGTACTAAGGATAATTGCAAAAGCTTGTCAGGTTGCGTATGCACATGGTCGAATATGCAATATACTTTGTTTAGAAACATTTAGCCAATCATGTATATATTTTAAACCATTTGAAGCCATTTTGAAAGTAGTTACCCAAGACTCCGGAGAACAGCAGAATAGAATCATCAGCAAACATATAAATCTGACCTCCTATAATATCAAAGGAAAGGAACACCAACTGCAGCGTCTATTTAACCAACAGAAAAACACCAAAAACTGCACCAAAAACTTTACTCGACACGTGTTTCAATAGCTAAGCTGTCATCATCAGCGATACCGATACTAAAATTAAAAACAACGGGAAGCTTTACAGTGTGTCCGTAAAATATGGAAGAAATTCATTTTTAGCTAAACAGACCATTTTAAGAAATAATCCTGAAACACGTCGATTTTTGATCTTAATTCTACCGCATTTTAAAATAATAATCTAATACAGGGTAGGTGAATTAATGAGTAATGACGTCACCGTAATTTTTAAAATGGAACACCTATTTTGTTTCAATTTTTGATCACTCTAGCTGAGCTGATTCCAAAATGTATCAGATGTTGATTCCAATTGGTACAGGGTGGACAAAAATACAATAGTTTTGTGTGTGCTCATTAAAGTAACGTGCATAACATTTTTTATTAGTTAAATTAACAATATTATCAAAAATTTTATTGTCTAGCGGACAGAATATGATGAAATACATGACTTTATAAATGTTCGAAACTGCAGGCCTTGCTGTATTTGGACAGTAACCCAAACGGTATACAAATTTCTACATTGAACCTTGTTTATTGTGTCTTGAGAAATATTGTTTATAAATTAAAATCAAAAATCTAACATGTTTCTGGGATTATTTCCAAAATGGTCTGTTTTTAGCTAAAAAGAATTTGACTTCCATACTTTACTGGGACACACTGTATATATACTATCTACTTCATTACGCATCCGTTAAACTTAATTTAATTCTTAGTAGATCTTTAAATAATTCCAAAAATCCTAATGGACCGAATTTATCATCATAATTCATAAGCAAATTTCTGTTTTTAAAATTTCTAAACTTTCATAAGAATCAAGTTCGTTTTATTATCTACCCTTTAATTAATTCAATGTCGCCTACTCTATGGCCATTTTCAAGCATATGCATGGCAACACTGGACCTATCTGTGCGATGATATTTTGACATGAGCTACGTGCTTTTTAAAACGAGTTTTAATAGGTCTCTTGGTTTGCCCTATATATACTTGGTTACAGTCTTTACAATTAATTTTATATATTCCCGATTTATCACACATTTCTATTGGGTCTTTCGGATTGCCCAAAAGATTTTGCAAGTTGTTTACTAGAGGTTACTGTTTTATAATCAAATTTTGAAAATTTTTTTGAAGACCTTTTGTGTATGTGGGATAATTTGGTAATTTGACATATTTCTTATCTATTTTGCTATTACTAGTTCATAACGTTATAATGTTTCTAATGTTTAACTTATGTTTATGTTTTCTAATTATGTTTGTGACAATTGATTCTTGAAAACCATTGTATAATGCAATCTGCTTAATATTTCGCAGTTCTTTATCAAAGTTTTGTTTTGACAATGGAAATGTAATAATCTGAATCAAAAAGTTGAGAGATGCAAGTTTATGTTGCATACTGAGAACCAACAGAAAAACACCAAAAAACTGCACTTTTGGTGCAGTTTTTGGGTGTTTTACTGTTGATTAAATAGACAGCTGTAGTTGGTGTTCCTTTCCTTTGTTGCATACTATGGTTGAATCATTTGTTATAAACCTCATGGTGTTAGATAAATATCTATATCTAGTTTTGTTAGCCATTTCTTGTCACTAAAGTGAGATAAAATGCTCTCATATGTAATATACTATTAACTTTGCCATTAATTTGTGGCAGAACATATTTTGCTCACTGCACGTTTAACGGTAGTTTTGTAACTAAACGGTCACTACGCGCACTATGCTTTGTCTTCTCTGGATGAAGAGTTTCATTTCGACTCAGATTTTAGCACATCTAGAGGAGAATGTAAATATTCCGGAAAACAGCGAACTTGTTTACTACAATAAAGATATTCCGTCATGTCCTTTATCCAAGATCTAATTCATTCTCAAACAGTCAATAAGTTGTTGAAATAAAATAAACAAGTTACATTTTCACCAATATTTTGAATAAATTGTTTATTTTGATAATCTAAAATTTTACAGATATGTATACAATTAAACATGAAACAACAAAAACTATTTTAAAAAATTTACCTTGTTTAAATGTTGCAAATATAGTCAATATCGTGTTTAGATACGACCGGCCTCAACACCAGAAACCTAAGAACCTAATAGTTCACTACAATGACCAAGGGCAACAAAATCAGTAACCAGATTGCTGCTTTCCATGCTATGGACGTGAATTGAACCATTGTCGGACACAATTGCTTTTGGAAAGCCATAACGGCAGATCACCTTATCGTCGAGAAGTTGTATTATTTCTGCTGACTTCTTTTTTTCCAGTGGTACCGCTTTCCCATCTGCTGTATAAACCCCGTTGCTACGGCGATCCACTATCTTCCCTGCTGGTCGGCAATGTAGAGGTCCATGAGATCGGACCGATACCAGTTTCTCAGGGCAAGGTAGGGTGCAGTTTTTGGTGTTTTTCTGTTGGTTAAATAGACGCTGCAGTTGGTGTTCCTTTCCTTTGTTGCATACTATGGTTGGAATCATTTGTTATAAACTCATGGTGTTAGTGTTTTTACGATAATATCTATATCTAGTTTGTTGCCATTTCTTTGTCACTAAAGTGTCTAAGTAAGGTAACTTAAGGTTTGTTTCTGTTCCATAGGTAAACTTGATCGTCTCAAATTTGAATTTAAAATTCCTACAAATTGCTGAGGCTGTAAACTTAGTGTCGATGACTGCAAAAACGTCATCTACATATCTACGCTAAATTTCTAGGAAAATATTCTAAATTATTTTAAATCAGTTTCAAATTTACCCATGAACAGGTTAGCCATAAACGGAGATAAGCTGTTACCCATTGTTGTACCATAATTTTGTTGATAAATATTATTGTTAATTTGAAAGTAGGTTTGACTCATACATAATCTTGCTAAAAGTTTTGGTACAGTTTCCTTAATATTTTCAGCACTCAGCAAATCATTTATAAATTATAGAGAACCAAATTTTTTCTAATACTTGTAGTATTCCATACGACGTACCAGCTGAAACGCTACTTAATACATTTCCAAACTTTACCCGCTGTGGCCTATCCACCAAGTACCCGCAACTCTATATCCACAAGCAGCGTCGATGAGCAGGACGTCGACGCACTTATTGACACGGGGTCCACACATAATTTCATTGCCAATGAGCTGGTCTAAATTCCACTGGAACCAACCACGGCACAACGTACACAGACAGCATCCCGGCACAAACGCGTTAACTGTTCAGGTCAGACAAAACTCACCATCACGAGATGAAAAACGAACAAAACTACCTTTTTTGTAGTACTAAATTTGACCGCCTATTGTCCGAATAGCTTGGCTGAACAAGGAGCGGTCCTTGACTGCCGCCAAACGTTGTACTTGCAACGGTCTGCAAAAGGTGTCGTATACGGAGAAGAAACAACTCACGCATGCAGCTCCCACCTCAAAGCTTAAAACACTACAACATAGGTTTCCGGAGAACCTACACGGGCAGCTCAACATTATTCAAGAACTTCGCCGAAGTGCTCACTAACACACTAGGGAACCTGCACAACAACTACACAGTACACTATCCGGTTAAAGGAAGACGTGTCGTTCCGGCTGCCGCAACATCAATACTCACAGCAAAAGAAAGAGGACATCGCAAAGGAAGTTCAGGAGATGCTTACAC
The DNA here is from genome assembly GCA_030710515.1 of Abscondita cerata. Lineage (NCBI taxonomy): Eukaryota > Metazoa > Arthropoda > Insecta > Coleoptera > Lampyridae > Abscondita > Abscondita cerata. Next base: position 26,415 of record JALBCR010004375.1, on the reverse strand, counting down.
TGGCGGCGTTATCGGACCTCGTACCTCAAAAAGTATAGAAGAAAACGGTAAACCCCGGTTTTGCGTCCACTACAGGCGCTTAAATAATATCACCGCCGAAGAAAACACCGCACTACCTCTCATCCACAAAACATTGAGCGACTTGGGGACCGCAAGCGTTTACTCCTCGGCAGGTGTCGCTAGAAAAAACGTCAAAACAACTGACGGTCTTTTCCACACCGTATGGCGCCTCTTATCAGTTTGGCGTCATGCCGTTTGGGCTAAAAAACGCACCGGCGATATTCCAGAAACTGATAACGCAAGAGGTACTGGTGGATATCTACAGCAATTTACAATGGTTTAGTTAGATAACATCGTCATCTACTACAACTTATGGGAAGAACATTTGAAGCATCTAGCTTACTAATCCTCGAAGCGCCTACAACAACACTGGCTAAAGGTCCGATCTAGAAAAGTACCGTTACGGTGTCAGATCAATGGAATATCTGAGGCATGGCATTATCTTCACAAAGCGTACCGACCGATGGAGTCACACGTGGAAGCCGTCACCATGGCCGAATGACCACAAAACAAAGAACTTCAAGGCTTCTTAAGGGCTGTACAACTGGCAAAACAAACCGCCAAACTAATGAGACGAGCACTACTGCTGTAAGAACTAAATTTTTAACGTAGAACACTGTCCTGGGAAGGAAAACGAGATTAATTGTCTACGCATCCAAACCAGCAGAAAATAATTGAAGCGACGGAAGTGAAATGGCTGCTACCGCCAAAATCAAGCCTCTACTTGATCTCTGAGCCGTCGACATCGTACGGAAGGTTCACCTGGAACAGCATACCTCAGAAGAAACGCAACAACAAGTCCGCAAGTGGCAAATATCGACGCCGGAACACTCAGACCCACGGTACTTTATCGTCATCGACAGAAAAATAACTACAAAGCCCTGTAAGCTCCCAAACTACAAAGGAAGACATACTGTATGCCTACCAAGACGTCCTCACCGCTGGTAACCCGGGCTAAGAAGAGACCTACAAAGCCATCCTGCAAAATTCTGATGGTAAAAGTGGAATAAGAAGCGAAAACCACATGGGATTGTGCTGGATGTGCGCCTTTGTAAAACGTGACTCGCTACAAGAAACAATCACAAACCGACTATGGAACCCACCGACCCCTGAGAAACGGTATCGGTCGACCACATGGACCTCTACACCGCCGACCAGCAGGGAAGACGGTGGATTGCCGTAGCAACGGACCTATACAGCAGATAGGTGAACGCTGCTACCACTGGTAAAAACAAGTCAGCAGAAATAATACAATTTCTCGACGATGAGGTGATTTGCCGTTATGGCTTTCCAAAAGCAAATGTGTTCGACAATGGTTCCCAATTTACGTCCATAGCATGGGACGCAGCAATCCGGCTACTGACCTGTTGCCCTTGGTCATTGTAGTAAACTTATTGGGTTCTAGGTTTTGGTATTGAGGCCGGTCGTATGTAAACACGATATTGACTAGATTTGCAACATTTAAACAAGATAAATTTTTTTAAATAGTTATTTTAGTTGTACCCCTGTACGCTCCCGAAACGACAAGGGAGGACATACTGTATGCCTGCCACGACGTTCTCACCGCTGGTCACCCGGGCCAGGACGAGACCTACAGAGCCATCCTGCACAAATTCTGATGGCCAAAACTGGAACAAGAAACAGAAAACCAGGTGCGATCGTGCTAGAATTGCGCCTCTGTAAAACGTGACCCGCTACAAGAAACAGCTACAAACCGACTACGGAAACCTACCGTGCCCTGAGAAACGGTATCGGTCGATCTCATGGACCTCTACATTGCCGACCAGCAGGGAAGATAGTGGATCGCCATAGCAACGGGCTTATACAGCAGATGGGTGAAAGCGGTATCACTGGAAAAAAGAAGTCAGCAGAAATAATACAACTTCTCGACGATGAGGTGATCTGCCGTTATGGCTTTCCAAAAGCAATTGTGTCCGACAACGGTTCCCAATTCACGTCCATAGCATGGAAAGCAGCAATCTGGTTACTGATTTGTTGCCCTTGGTCATTGTAGTGAACTTATTAGGTTCTAGGTTTCTGGTGTTGAGGCCGGTCGTATCTAAACACGATATTGACTATATTTGCAACATTTAAACAAGGTAAATTTTTTAAAATAGTTTTGTTGTTTCATGTTTAATTGTATACATATCTGTAAAATTTTAGATTATCAAAATAAACAATTTATTCAAAATATTGGTGAAAATGTAACTTGTTTATTTTATTTCAACAACTATTGACTGTTTGAGAACGAATTAGATCTTGGATAAGGATATGACGGAATATCTTTATTCTAGTAAACAAGTTCGCGTGTTTTCCAATATTTTACATTGTCCTCTAGATGTGCTAAAATCTGAGTCGAAATGAAACTCTTCATCCAGGAGAAGACAAAATAGTGCGCGTAGTGACCGTTTAGTTACAAAAAACTACCGTTAAACGTGCAGTGAGCAAAATATGTGTTCTGCCACAAATTAATGGCAAAGAATAGTATATTATGAGAGCGTTTTGTCCATTATTTAAAATTTTTAATTTAAAGTGGACGGACGTTCTGCAAATACTTGTCTGCAATGTAAAATAAATAATCAAACACTTTTGGACATTCTATGTGCAGTATGTTCAATGGTGATAGATAAGCGATTAGATTGCATTTGACTGTGTTCTAGCTAAGCTCTCAGGGAGAACGATGCTGACTTCATGTGGTTACAGTACATTTTCCCAAGTCAGCTAGACTAAAATGATGTTCAAATGACAAAGATAGTGATATCAAAGAAGATATGCTGTGCGATTGTAATAATGAGCAAGACGACTTTAATGACATGATACATACATAATACCTACATCATACTTTTTTAATTAACAAACTTATTCTATTCCATCTACTTATGTTTTTTACCATCCAGTCGAGACTCAATTTCAATTGAAATAATTATACATTTTCCGCATATTTGTGCTAATAGTAGTAGAACCAGATAAATCACATGTATTTTATCAATTAGTTTCCAAGTGTTCATCATGCCGTAAATTATTACGAGGTAAAGTCCATGTCCCACGATTTGTGAAAGTTTTATTCTTAGATGCCACATGTAGTAAATCTGATTTAGAAAAACGGAAAGTGTATTGTTGAAAATAATTTAACGGTAAAATTGCGTTATAAGAAACAACGTATGAGTTTACAAAACTTAGATACTTTATTGTTGATCAATTCATGAATTACTAAGAGTAGGTGGTCGCCTAGGTAATTCCAATTTAGATTTTGATAGTCGTCATCCCATACTTCTTCTAAAGCACGAACATTTTGTGGGTTTGTTAATAAAACATTATAATCAAAATAATTTATAATGTGGACCTAGTTTAGTCTTGTCTTTGTTAAGACAACGATATTGGTTATTATCTGTTGTTCGAAGCGTTATATTCAAATGTAATTATTGTTTTAGATTTCGTCCTCAAACAAACTATCCGTTGACGAGCAATTTACTTTCTCATAGAATAGAAAAGACGTTGATTACACCGGCCCATTTTCTATAGTTTTAAGTGGCCTGCAAGGTACTTGTTCTAAAAAGCTTACATATGTTTGCTTGTGTGCCTTGCAGCCCCATACAGGAGGTCTACGGGAGTCCAACATCAAATGTGTTAAAATGCATTTACCTAAAGTGGTTGGATTACAATTATTAACTTATGAAGAACACTATTCTTACTCAAATTGAAGTATTCCTAAACCCACAACCTTTGTATTTTACCTTCTGTTTATTTTTAACTCTTACTCCATTAGAAGGTTACCTACATCAATTAATATACTATATGGTGCAACATTTTAGAAACTCATACACATTGAGTATTCGCATACCCTACCTCGTGAACGTTGGAATATAAAATCTACTTCTATCAAACTAGATGTCATGGTTTTAGTTCAACAACCAAACAGTCCACCTTTGCTCTGGCTATTGGGGCGCATTATGTAAGTATTTCCTAGTAGTGATGGAGTCATACGAGTAGTATCTATTAAAACAAAAAAGAATATCTACAGACGTTCAGTGGTAAAGGTGTACCCTTTACCCATACAACAAAACATAGTTTTTACTGGGGCATTTGTAGAATTTTAGTTAGTTAGAACGTATGTTTAATAGTAACCGCGAATAAGTAAAATCAGCGCAACAATTAATTAAAAAATTAAAAATCAGTTAATTTACATTTTCCATTATCCCATCTTTCCCTCTCATAATCATCACAAAAAAAGGTTGAATTGGTGAGTTACATTAATTTTCATTATAATATATTGCTAATACGCAACATATTTGTTTTCTGTCTTGTGTACCAAGTATTTTTTTCATGCTTATGTCTTTACTTTGTCTTGTTTTATTTTTCGGTTTACCAACTAGTTTCTGAGTGCTGTTCATTTCTTTTGTTTGCTTGTTCCGCAGGTGTTAATAGCTCTCTTGTTCATGTTCTGGAACTTTGCTGTAGATTATCACATTTCTGACTTGTAATTCTAGTTATCTTTTGCTTTTTTCTTAGCCTCTGGTAAAAGTAGTATATCGTCCGATTCAGGGCCGGCTCGGGGTGAGGCAGTGAGGCGACCGCTTCAGGCGGCATTATTTTAGGGGCGGCATGGCAGCATTTCATAATGTTTAAAACATTTATGGTGAAATTTAAATAAATCCGAAGAATGCCGCGTTTAAGTGAACGTGGCATCATGGCAATTGCAGATCTATGCATACCTCTCGACGCGACAACGGCGAAATATTCGCGGCCAAGGATATGATAACGAGCCAATATGAAGGGAGAGTGCACTCTGGCGTCCAAAGAAGAATTTTAAATGAAAATCCAAAGGCGTTTTTTGTTCCCTGTTCCTGAATCTTGTTGTGAATGATGCAGCAAAAATACAGGCGAAATTTCCAATTATTTTTCTCAAGTACAAGAGTTATTTGTATTCTTTTCGGCTTCAACTCAAAGATGGAGTGTACTAAAAAACATATTTCATCACTAACGGTAAAGAGTGTAAGCGATACAAGATGGGAAAGCCGTATCGAAGCTGTTAAGCCGTTAAGGGTACCAACTCGGTGAAATATATGATGCATTAGTTGAAATTTCTCTAGATGAACAAAAGACGCTGATACCAGGAACAAAGGTAGATCATTAGCGTCCATAATTTCTAGTTACAAGTTTATTTGTAGTACTATAATTTGGTATGATGTTTTATATAAAATAAATTTGGAATCAAATTGCTGCAAAGTCCAAATATGGTGCTAAATGAAACTACCGCTATTTTAAAAAATATAACTTATTTTTAAAAGAGTTTCGTTTGAATGGCTTTAATCAAATGTTATGCACGGCTAGAGAAATTGCTGAGGATATGGAGATCTCGCCAGAATTTACAAAGTACTGACCTCTTCCTCTTAGAATTCGGCGCAAGACGAAACTCTTTCAATATGAGGGAGAAGATGATCCTATAGAAAATCAGCTAAAACAATTTGAAGTATCGTTTTTAACTGCTTAGTGGATATCGCCATTAATTCAGTTGAGCAGAGATTCAATCAGCTGAAATCCATAGTCAACTTTTCGAATTTTTGTATGATATTCCTGCCCTGAAAACAAATGGACTCAAAAATGTTTTGAAAAGGTGTCAGGATTTATATATTCAGCTAACTGATGACATAGATCCAAATGAATTGCTTAATGAGCTTGTAACTTTAAGCGAAATAATGCAGGATAATAAATACACAAAGCCTTTAGAAGTTTTAAACTATTTGGAGAAAAACAGTTTGACCGAAAACTTTCCCAATGTAGCTGTTTAGCTGTTTCATTAAGAATTCTTCTTACCATTCCTGTATCTGTGGCAAGTGGAGAACGTTCTTTTTCGAAACTTAAATTGATCAAAAATTATTTACGTTCAACAATGACGCAGGACAGATTAACAGATCTCGCCATACTTACGATTGAGAATGATATATGTGTAAATATAGAATACGACGATATTATTGATGATTTTGCCAAAGAAAATGCAGAAAAGTTTTTTATAAAATGATAAATACTGTTTCCGGTTTTCGTAATATTTTGTTTTATTTTCTTGTATCAATACCTTGTTCTTGGGATTCTGTATATTTTAGTATAATAAATTTTTATTTTATTGAATTCTACTTTAATTTCTTTTCAAAAGGGCGGCAACATTGGGTTTTGCCTCAGGCGCCAATTATACACGAGCCGGCCCTGATCCGATTAAATTATCGTATTCATGGTCCTATTTCTCATATAGATGTCGAAAAACTTATCATACTCATATACAGGGTTTTTCCAGTAAGATGTGCACTAAAAGTTTTAAGGCTTTTCATCTAAGTGCAACTTTGAATTTTTGGAGTTTGGCATTATATAATTCTTCTTATTTTTTTCTAAAAACACTAATTTCTTCAATGCGTTTAATTTTTGTATGACTCCTTGTTGAGGACAACAGCGACGTTGTACTTGCCTGTTTTAGCAATCAGTATGCTGCCATTCTTCTTTAGGTTTTTAATCCCATATTTTCTTTATCGGTTGTATTTACGGTTTTGGATTTTCTAAAACTTGTTCGACTTGTCGCACTTCTCCTGCTTCTGTAATAATTGTATTGTAATGTGACTGGCTTGTGTCCAACTATTACAGCTGAATATTCGATCGTTAAGAAGAAACAAAAGCTTAGAATTGAAAATTATCTTATTTCTAGTGATTTAATTATAATTTACAGTGTATTACTAAACACTGGCTCACCAAAGATGAAACAAATGATTTAAAATTTTAAAGAACTAAGTACCCTCTGCTTTCAATATAAGCAAAGGGTATGGTGTATCAATCATAATGGTTACATCTGATGAATATATGAAGGATAAAGCTCCTAAACTAGGCAAAGAAGAAACGGATGAAAAAATTTATGAACTGTCATGTGTTATGTTTCCCAACAAGGTTCTTGTGCTAAATATCTATTGATCTCTCTCCAAATAGTGAGTATAATGAATTTTTGGATGCTATCAATAAAATTGTAAGTGAATGTAACTATCTCAATAATCGGATTATAATAGGTGAGATTTTAATCTATTATTTAATACATCTGACCAGAGAGCTCACGAATTATGTAGACTTATGGCTAATTACGGACTTATTAAACTCGTTTTAAAGTGCACTTAGCTGATGTCAAATATCATCACACAGATAGGTCCAGTGTTGTCATGCATATGCTTGAAAATGGCCATAGAGTAGGAGACATTGAATTATTTAAAAGGGTAGATAATAAAAACGAACTTGATTCTTGTGAAAGTTTAGAAATTTTAAAAACAGAAATTTGCTTATGAATTATGATGATAACGGTCCATTAGGATTTTCGGAATTATTTAAGCTTATCCAAAGAATATACACAATTAATACAATATAAACAAAGAAAGGAAAAACGCACTATGTAATTTATAACAAAATTAAATATGTAGAGGCCATCCAGATTTCAGGTAGTGCTATTACTGATTAAAAAGGTAATTTTGGTGATAAAAGTTTCGTATATACGTTTTAAATTTTGCCAAAAATACTGTAGTTAAATATGTTAACATCTGACTCGTAAGGTACTTATTTGTTTGTATGAGCATTCAACAATTGGGAATTTAATCGTACTTTAGTACGGTGGATTAGTACATGCAGTATATCCTGAGTTCTGGTTCTATAAGCTGGGGTGTAGAGACTAACTAAGGGTAATAGATTGGGACAATCAATTCGGTTTGTAACGGTCACTGTGAGTTAGGCAACACACAATACACGGAGTCGAGGTGTAAACGCGACATTTCTCCGTATTCGCTCCTTAACGAAAATTTTGGGGATTTAATTCCCAGAATTCAACTTCCGCGTTGTCCTAATTGGCCAATACATTTTCGGCTGATCTTCAATTTCCGTCTTGTAACAACTACTATCACGTCGTGTTACGTGAAATTCAAATTTGCCTTCATCTGAGTGCTTAATCGTAATTCCGTCAAATTTTCTAGTGGTATGTATAGGACCCTGCAAACTTTCAATGTATAGCGGTATATTTTTAGCTGGGGAAAGGATTGATTACTCGATTTTCTGAAGTTTATCTTAGGACGGATGCGTGTACTAATTTCTTCTAATGGTCGCTCGATTGCACTCAGGTACGACAAATATTCTTCATGGCTTCTTCAACGTTACACCGTGCATAATTTTCAGATAAGGCGAGTTACTCCGGATTAGAGTTACTCCGGGATTAGAGTTACTCCGGGATTAAAATTACTCGGCTTTAAAGGTTCTTTTGGCCTAAACAAAACCAATTACCTGGCTGATTAAATTCATCGTGGGATCTCTTTCTACCTTTTTGTCTTGTCGCTGCGTGTGTCGCATACTTGGGGTTTGCTGTTAAGATTGCTGAAGTACGGGACATCCTACCGAAATTAGGGGTCGCCGCAGCTGGAACCGACACCACATATCTGTATCTTCTCCTGTGTGTGTCAACATCGTAAACCTCTATCTACAACATAGGGTCAGATTTTTCTAATTATACTTCTGCGCTGAAAACAAACCATCTCCGGGACGTCACACTGCTACCGAAAACGTCTCAAGCGTAACACCTAAATAAGTACAACTTGTCTTGGCACCTTAAGTGCAGTTAAATCTTTGGAACTCGAAACGTATTTGTTCACGTATTTATATTTTTTTTGTTAATTCACTACAATATAATTAATTAACTTGTTGTGGCGCATATACTTGCCCAATCTGTAAACGAATGTGTACCGTAAAGGCGCGAACTTGCTTCATTTACCCACCATTGCTTGGGGATTTTTAGAGTATAAGGGTAAGACCACGGAAGAGCGCTCTTTTGGGGAAACACCTAACTCTCCGATACTTTTTAACGCTAAATATTGCAACTGCGAACACTAAATACACCTTCGTATTGTGCGGGTGTGGTTACGTCGCCATCTTGTCTAGATTAAATAACGCCAGTGGCGTACCGCATAAATTATTAACTTGCTATTAATCTTATATTTTTTTCCTTCTTTTGTGTACGACTATATATATATGGGTACGAACGAATACGCTTCGTAGAATTAACTTACGATGTAAGTGGATATATTTAAATTGTGCTCTGTTCCTTCTTCTTTATGGTGTGTTATTAAATATAACGTTTTGTAGGTTACTTGTGTCTCTCTCTCTCTTTATTGTATTTATTGCTCCTTTAATTTGTTACGGTTGATTGTTGCGTCTGTTTCTTTAGTTCGGAAGCAGGTTTGTATCCACGCATTAGGACTATGGCGCCCTCGGATTAAATCAAGACAGTTCTGAAGAAGCGGTGGATCCTTTTCTCACCCACGCCCTACTCTTCGGCTGCCGGCAAAACTTACTTTTCTTCAATTAACCGTAGCAGGTTGTTAATTAATTTGTATACGAAAAGTAGGTATATCACTTATTTCCCGTCTATAACATAATTAAGGGTTTGAAATTCTTTTCTAATATTGTAATATGCATTATATTCAGGATAGCGACCATGTTGCTTGTAGTGTAAAAATGTTAAGAATTTATTCTGTACTGTTTCAATTTTACTTTTGTATTTTTTTACATCAGAATTCCATATTCGGGTTCCGTATTCAAGTTTTGTTCATACCAGTGAATTATATAATATTTGAATAGGGCATGTCCCAAGTAGCACAATATATGATATTTATATGCTCGGACCTTCCCAATATGAATAAAATATACCTTACTTAATATTCATTTATCGGTCATGTTCTCATACGTATATTGAAAACCTATCATACTATTCATATGAATAGTATATGACTGGAAAGCATGAACGACACTAAAAATAAAATATTCAAAAACAGAATTTTTCTAAAGTATGTCTTATGTTGTACGAATATATTGTTTGATTATGTTAATTTATTATCAAATAAATGTAAATTATGAAAATGTACTTATATTCACAGACGGAATTAGTGAACCTATGCGTAGTGGGGAGGCCTATTGATTGCAGAGGAGTTATAAGATTTTTGCTTCAGAACCGATTATTTATGAAATTGAATTGATTCTGTTGCAACTATATAGTGGTTTTATAAACTTTACACTTTGAAAGTTAACATACGTGCTCTAGTTTCACTACTGCTTTGCGTTCAAATGTCGCGCCATCGCGGTTGTTTCCATTCGGAAAGTTTATTACTTCACATCGGATGTTATCGGCAAGTAATGCATGTAACCTAGAGTTAAGCGCCAACAAATATTTTGCTAATTGCTCACAATTAAAACAAAAGTGAATAGGGCACGTATATTTTATGTACTCGTATTTTAAATAACTTTATTATAAATTCTAATTCAACAATTAAAGGTAAGATTTTATTATTCTTCAATGTTTACGACCGTATCATACCTACATAATCTCGTAATCATTTGGATATTTGGTTTCTAATAAGCATCACATTTATGTTTCATTATTACAATTGCTCAATTACAGATTTTTGGGGTTTACGACTCTGTTTTTTTATGTTAAACTTTGTTAAAGTTTTATTTTAGGAATATGGGACGTGTGTCGAGAGCAATATATAACGTGTGTCGCGAGTAATATGTTACGACGAAAGTCGTATTTGGCGCGTTTTGCATTTTTGTTTCTATAGGTTGAAAATAAAATTCGAGTAAGATTCTTAGACGAACAGCCGACATTTTTCTTCTTCCGCACTGGTGGTTTAGAGTGTATCTTAAGATTGAAATTTACACATATCATTTATGTGTGTTACAAGATTTCCAATAAAAATTATTGGATAAGTTTAAATCCGACTAAATTCACTGTGAGTACACATTGCTTTTTTGTCTGTTTGTATTAATTTTAATTGCCACGTGATATTCTTTTGGCACGTTTCTTAACCTTATGATTTTGCTGTGTGTTATACGTGGATAACTCCTGAGAGTGCTGGAGTGGCTGATTAAGATCTTCCTTGTCAATTAAAAACCACACTACGGTTTTGCATTAGATAAGCTGCAGGCAACCGGTGGATACCACGTCTAACAAGGGTTGGTTATGCTTCATAACTTTATGGAGGGAGCCTACCGCCTTCCGTTTTTCTTCGCACACCTCCCCTAAGAGGAATCCTGGAGTTACCTAACTTCCCGAACTGTCGATATCGTTGCAAGCAGGAAACTCTTACTCTCGTAACTGCATCCATCAGATTACAGTTAAGTTTTCTTATTTAAGTAACTTATTCATTGTTAATGAGTATGAAGCTCATGGTACTCTCCATAACCGAACGTTTTTAACCAGCTCAATACGGGCTCGGGCGCTTCACTTAGAGCGGTTGACGCGAAAACAAATGGCCTTTGGGGTTTGCGGGAGGTACTTACCCCTTGTAATCTTAGTTTCAGTCAGTGTCGTTGCATGTTCGACCAGATAAATCACCGTGTGTAAGTGATATGTGTACGCCAGTCTTCCTATTAGCCTATTCTCAATTGGAACGTTAACATTAATTTTGGTGTAATTAAAGCTTACCTGTGAATCCGGCACATTAATTGCAAACCTTACTTATTATTAAGCGAGGCTACTGCTACGTGAATATATGCGACAGTCTCTCTATTTCTGTCACATTCATCTATTACTATAATATTTGTTTGTTGTTTTATTAAATTGTTTGTCTTTCTCTTAAGACTAATTGTTGTGTTTGATCTAGCGTATTAGGCTTTAAGTAAAACCTGTTGATCTCCTGTTGTTCGGTTTTATTTCTTTCTTTTATCCAGCAGGTAGCGCCTTGTTAGACAGCAGTTTAATTTTTTAGAACTCTTTAAGAACCCCTCCCCCCTACTCTACGACGAAGCCGGACACTGCTGCTCTAGCTATTATAAATACTCTATTTTCCACGAACCTAGTGCGCTACATTGATCTGTATTTCCTTTTGTTGTTTCTTTTTTAGGTTGTTCCTCTAGAGCCGTCGTTAGTAAACCTCAACCGTTACAACTTGTTATATTTGTTACTTAGAGACATTCCAATGTATACCATAATTAAATTTGTAGAAAAAAACACGTTTGAAATCGTTTGTCAAAATTGAATAAACAAAGAAAATTCAACCTGCCGATTTCCAGATGCATCCAAAACCCAATACTGGAAAATGCTTAAGAACAAAGTAAAATGAGATTAAGATATTACCGGAATATGGTAAACTAAAGTGTTTTCTTTAGCATCAATGTAGGTTTAATTAATATATTTTCAGATGACTTAAGCAAGGCAACAACAAAAATTCGGAAATATCAAAACTATGAATCTCTCTCTACCACTTGTATGATGAAAGAGTGCTAGCCACTAAACGAACAATAATTAAGAACAGAAACTATGCTGTCAACATTGAAGACAGTTTTTCTGAAAACGCAAATGCTTCAAATGATTGTGATGAAGACGATTATCCTCCTCCACCAAAACAACAACTGAAAAACTATAGTGAATCAGGTAACATTTTCAATCTAATGTGTTTTGTCTGTACTAATCTTCTAAGAAAATTTCTAGGAGAACGTTTTGAAAGTGGACACTACAATAAATTACTTACAAACAAAATTGAAATGGGATACACCTGGGAGGTACAGCACTAAAACGTACATTTAAAATTCATAATACGTAAGTGAATGTTATAAAGTGATCATTTTCTTTTAAATTTGAAATATTTTTCGTAGCAACAAAATACCGCTACTTCAACAGACTCCGATATAATAAAAGTAATTAAATCTTGGTTATTGGAAGCCAAAGTAAGGGAAGAAAATAAGAACAGGTAATATACCTTTACTAAAAACAAAATTAATAATTTCAGGGAAAAGAAAACTGTATCCATGTGCAATTAACTATTTTTTCTGTATTTTTACAACCTGGACAATTTTTTTATAATACATATTTTTATTTTCTATTATGTGTCTCATTTGACTGTACATGATTGTACAAAAGTATAATATGCATGTCATATTCCAGTTATAGTGCAGGCCCGGCTCAAGGCATAAGCAAACGATGCGTCGCAATGGGGCGCTTTTCTTTAAGGGGCGCCAAAACCAGAAATAAAAACGAAATTAAATACCTTCTATATGAAATATTTACTTGTTATAAAATTTGAACTGTTATCTTTTTTAATAATGATCATCAAAAATGTCCAAAAGTAGAATTGTATTTCAATTTTAATGAATGCAAACATCAACGTTCAGTTTGACTGAAAATGCAGTTCTCACGTTCATTGTTATTCATTTATATTTTCAACAGTGGCGGCTTGTCAATATGGTCAATCGGTCAATGGCCTCCCAAAAATGTTGACAATATATAAAAAATATTAATTATTACGTGTTTTATTAAAATATGTAATTTACTCGCAAAAGTCGCAAGTATAATCACCTAAAATTTATCGGCCGTGGTTCGTAATTCATCCTCTTCAACCTTGGGCTGGCGGTGCGAATTGTCCTCATTGAATTAGATCTACCCGGAAAAACTCGAAAACGTGCAGCGCCCGAATAAACGCGAACGTCCGAAACAATAATCAACTTTGGGTCATGAGCCGAATCCCGCAGTTTACGTCGACTTCGTATAGGATGAACAACTACGCTCGATTTTTGATTCGATTTTCGCGTGTTTTAAATCAATTTAAGAATTTATATTGATATGTTTTACTGTTGTTGTGTTGTTTTGTAAAAATACTATTTTTGATTCGCGTGTGCTTGCGCTATAATAGAAAATGTCGGTAGTGCAGAAAATTAAACAACTAAAAAGTGCTAACAAACTTAATTTTACAAAATTAGTTGAGTTCAAGGCAAATGGTCGTCCTTTGCCAGAACTAAGTTTACGACAGACTAACAAAGACAAAACTAAAGATGTTCATCGAAACTTTCGCAAGGTAATGTACGATTTAGCTAACTGGATATGTGGTTGTGAAGTATCAAATGTATTTTACTGTTTTGTTTGTTTATTATTTTCTAAAGAGTCGTCAGACTCGCTATAGTCAAATCCGGTGTCAGAGATTTAAAACATTTAAAAGAGGAAATAAAAAACATGTTTCATCTGCAGAACACATGAAATGCTCGGTTTTGCAACCGTAGGAAATGTTGATATTCGTACACAGCTAGACAATGCTTACAGAAAATCCCTTATAGATTTTAATGAGAATGTTTCGAAAATCGCTATATTTTGAACAAAATTGTAGATTGTATAAAATTTTGCGGTGCATTTGAGTTATTTATATTTTTTTAAGTATTCCTACTTTTTAAATTAATTTTTGACCTCCCAGTATGATTGACCACGAGCCGCTTACTGTTTTCAATGATTCATAGAAACTGACTCGTGATTTCTACAAAACATCATTGAACTGTTTATATTTCGTGGCGGGTGATTATTATGTAATATAATCCAAACCCAAACAAACTAAGATAGCACAAATATAAAGAATGCAGACGTACAGATTCTCACAAGTTCATATAAGTAGTGTAGTGTTACTGAACTCTTCTTACTGTTGTGTTAAGTACCTATCGTATTTATTAAAAACAACACGGATTATTTTGATGTTTGTAGTTTGAGCAGGTATTCAAAATTTTGCATGTCTTGTCTTATTATGTTTTGTTGTTTAAATTTTTTTAAAATGGATGCAAAAAGAAATTGTCGGGGGCGGCCAACCGAAAAAGGAAAGCCGTAAGAGAAAAAAGAAAAAGCTCATTTAAGAAACCAATTATTTAAATTTTTGAAAAAGACGAAAAAGATCAAGTAGTGCAAGACACATCTGCAGGTGAAAATATTTTTCATCCGGAACGACAGCCGTCTGGATCAGATCTTCAAGCAGGACCATCATCTCCTGCGTCAGTCCCAAGTACAAATGACATAATCGCCGACACCAGGACCAGCAGTTTTCAATGTGCCGATCCGGCAACATGGCCCGAATATATTAGTAACAACATTCGTAAAATTATCATAGAACATGGACCGAAACAAGTGAAACAACAATCATATTGGAAAGACGAAAGCGGAAGAAGTTTTAGTAATAGGTATTATAGTAGAAAACTCGGAAATGATGATTAGTCAACACCAAACAGAAAATCAACCAACCATCGAAAAACCAACCACCCGTCACTGATCGACATCAACCAACCGTAGCGGAACATAGGTATATAACGAGGAGCAGAAGACAACAACATCAGTCTTTAGAGTAACTTCTAAAGAAGCTAACAGCATGGTTAGCGAAACGTCAAGCAGAGAACGAAGCATGGAAAGACGAACACAGCTCAACCCGGAAGATAATAATCATAGTAAGATTTGTTCATAAAATGAATAAAATATATTTACTGTAGAAGAACATTTCTTGGGATTTGTAGAAATCGCTGACTCTACAAGGAAGGGCTTATCAGAGTATCTCTTGAGGACTCTAAAGAATTAAAACTAAATTTCAACAATTTACAAGGCCAGGGTACGATAATGGATCCAACATGAATGGCAAAAACAATGGAGTACAAAGACATATTCTAAATTTGAACCCCAGGGCGTTTTACGTCCCCTGTTCAGCACATGTAGAATCAAGAATGCAATATGCTATTGTTTTATGGGGCGGATCGAGTTTTTCTGTTACAAAAGAGAGCCATAGTTGCATTTTCAATATGCCTATTAAACAGTCATGTAAACCAGTATTTATTAAACATAGAATATTAACTTTACCATCAATTTATATCTATGGAATGTTAAAATTTGTAAAAAAATAATATTGACAGTTTTCCATGTCAAAACAACTACCACAGCTACAACACAAGATGAATTAACTCTATGAATTTAACCCATACTATAAATGCAGTATTCTGTACAACAAGCCGCCAATTACGATAATGAATATGCCTTTTAAAGTATATCTAAGGTCTGTTAAGTCCATATTACAATCTAACACGTTTTACTATTATTATTATTACCATACTTTAAATTTGGTTATAAGCGATGCCGCTAAAGTTAACGCAGAAACAATAAGCTTTTTAACACTATTCACGAATTATACAAGTTCTTTAGTGCTTCAACCAAACGATGGAATGTACTGAAAACTATCTAACCAAAAAAACTCTTAAACCTTTATCAGCCACTAGGTGGGAATCAAGAATTGACGCCCTGGAACCACTCAGAAATGACATCGGGAAAGCAAAAGCTTTCTGCATTTAACTTAAAATCGTACAGTTTGCATGCCCAGTCGTAATCTGGTATGAAGTATTAAGTAGAATAAATATAGTAAGCAAAATGCTACAAAATCCTAATATGGATTTAAGTAGCTCCCTTGATTCTTTAAAAATCTAATAACATGTATTCAGGGGTTTCGAACGGATGAACACTTTGATGTCATACTTGAATCTGCAAAACAACTAACTGAACAGTTGGAGATTCCCCCCCAAATTTAAGGACTCTGTACTAAGAAGACGAAAAATACCGTTTGATTATGAACACCCGGACGAAATACCAACAGATCCGAAGTATAACTTTAAAGTGTCATTTTTTCCCATTTTGGACACCGCTTTAAATTCCCTTAATGAGAGATTTGAACTTTTAACAGAACACGTTTCAAAATTTGATTTCTTGTGGAGCCTTAAAAAGTCAATGACCAGGATGAAGAAAATGTTAAAAAACTTTGTGAAAATCTGGAAAACGTTTTAACGGATAGAGAAGAAAAGACATTGTTGGAAGTGAATTATTCAACGAGATTCAACTTTTAAAAGATATTTTAAAAATTGCAACTTTGGTAATCCGTTAGATATATTGCAATACTTGTATTCTCAGGAACTGGACACTGTTTTTGTTAATTTATTCATTGTGTTACGAATTCTCCTAACGCTCCCGGTTTCTGTAGCAACCGGTGAGAGGTCTTTTTCACGATTAAAGATAATAAAAACTACTTAAGGTCCAGTATCTGTCAGGATAGACTAGTGGGATTATCCATGTTAGCAATTGAACACGATATTTGCAATATAATAGACAGTAGTTCCATTATAGATGAATTTGCTAGTTTAAAACCAAGAAAAGTGCATTTGTGAAAACATTTATTTTGATTTTTCTGAATTAGCATTATGTTTCATTACTTTCATGTTTGACATTTGGTTTTTATTTTAAATAAATGTAGGCACATTTTATTGGCAATTAAAATTAAAATCTTTTTTTTTAAATATTTGTTGGTAAATGCCAATTTGGATGGCGATACCAGCGGCGACGCGCGTAGAGTTCAGCCGCCGTGCGGCAATCGGCATAGGCTGCATTCGCGACTTTCAGAGGCTCCTGTGGACTCAAGTTTTAACCAGTTTGAACTAGTGAGCACTCATTTTGTTCGTTTTTAAAGCTCTGCAACTTTCTCAGCAACGGTATATTCCTATATATTAAGCGAAAAGAGATAAACGCGAGAAACCACAACGAATAACTTTTTTCACCATTCACATACTAAAACTTGATAAATTTATATATATATATTGTTTGTAGACTAGAATGCTGTGGAGGTAAATTGTAGGGCTTTTCAAGAGCTTTTTCATTCCCTGCCCAACCCCTAGAATTCCAGAATTTCATGAGTTCAAAAAATACAACTTTAAAATAAGCTTTTCTTAATCCCTGCATCAACCCTCAAAAAGTCCCGTTAATTTCTAATCATTTTCTGAGATAAGGCCTTTTTTTGTCTAATTTGACTGGGCTATACTATAGGGGCGCTCAAAACATTTTTGCTTCTGGGCGTCATTGACCCCAAAGCCGGCACTGTATAGTGAAAAATATATACATATCATATGCAGAAGAACATTAAATTCATGTTATATGCATCAGAAAAATATAACCATTTACATACGCAAAAGAACTGATATTCACATGAAATTCATATATCTTCATATGTTATTTACATTATATTTGTTCTTAACCTTATATGAATTTTACATGCATAGAATTTGTTTGTGCTACTTGGGGGTAGTTCTAAAGTTCACTGTATTTTATTAAGAAACCTAAGTTTCTCAATGATAAATTAACCACACTTCTGCAATATGTTATTCTAGCTCAACGTAAAGACAAATATTACGCCTAGATCCCTAACTATTGATTCTTTAGACACAATTTTATGCGGTTTTTATTTAAGGTATATGTTAACGATTTACATTTCTTATATTAAAGTATAATTTATTTGAAATGCTCTATTTAACTATTGCACTAATATTTTTTGGAAAATTCTAGTATCTTTACTGTAAGTGATTCTCTTAAATATTTTTAGGTCATCAGCAGATAATAATCCTTGCGAAAATTTAAGACATGAATGCAAATCATTAATAAAAATTAAAAATAAAAGTGGTCCCAAATTACTACCCTGTGTTACCCCAGATGGTGTCCCATAATAACTCGAACTGTAACCCATTATATTGACCACAGTGATAGATTCTCAAAAAAAGCTAAATAAATCTATTTAGTTAAGAGGAATACATACTAGCAGCGCGCCATTACTTTTTGTTTTTTTGATGTTTGAATTTGTATATTTTATAGCATATTTAACACCATAATTTTAATGGAAATAAATACAAAATCAAAATTCTACCACAACCACGACAAAGTCCCTTCTTATATCTACCAGTTTAAATCAAAACAATGCTAATAACTTGAAAATTTGAGCCAATTTTATAAGTACTTTAAGACTATATTCGATGCATTAAAATGCTTACCTATAGTGCACGATTTAGCGATGGGACATTGCTAGTCCGTATTCCTCTTAATAAGACATTTGAGTGAACGAGTTTCTCAATTTATTTCAGTTAAGGCTTATTATGCATATTTTGTTTGTCACTTGCAATAATATGGCATATAAGTTGGGGTCATCTAGTTATTAGGCATAGAATATTTGCGCTTCAACAGAGAGTTGTAAGAATAGTTTGTAAGGCTATGCAGAAGATTGCAAATCACATTTTTGAAGAAATTAAAAATCTGACTTGTCCATCATTGTACATATACAGCGTCATCCCCAAAGTCCACACCAAATGGAAAACTTATTTATTATGGGTTTTCGATAAAAAGTTATTCTTCATAAAAGTTTGTGCATCCCCTAAAACTAAAAAATGCACCAACAAAATGGGGCAAAGACGCGTAATTTTTGGTGTCAACAAAAAATGAAAAGAACTTTTCACCAAAAATTTTGAAGTTTTCTAGTGAATAAAAAATTGACCATAATTAGCACAATCATTGGGCAATTTGTAAACAAGCTCTTTTAAATAAAATGTTGTATACAAGATGTTGTTTAATTATCATTTAAAGCAAATATTTTTTCGTAGCCACCATTTTAAAAATATTGAAAAAATTAAAATTTCTTCTAGATGGCCATGACTTCAAATCTTGATGTTTTTTAAAAGAAGAACAACTTTTTCAAATAAAATTTTTGTAAATTTTGACTTGACTTTGTAAACCTTGTAGGTATAATCATCAATAAAGAATTATTATTATTATTATCTCTTTGGTGCAATAACAGTGTATATTTCTGTCCGAGTATTTTGATTGTGGTTTACACGATGTGTTTTCCATCTTTTTGTTGATATTTAGCTGTACCTATTTTTCTTCAGTTTAGTTTGTCACCGTTCTGATAAACATGCAACTCCCGATGGTCCTATTATTATTCTTCGTGTGTCATATTAGTGGGCTTTGATTCTTAGTTATTGTCTGGTAGTGGCGATAATAATAAATCACGTTTACGTAAAATTATTCCTGAAGGTAGATGAAAATACATAACATAAACTACATATAGACAACCCACATTGCATATTAAACTTGAACACGAATGAGTTTGGCATAACTTCTAATGCCATAAGCCCTTGCTATCATAACATGTGCGAATAGTAGTCTACTAATTCCTTCAAAACATATATTCTACAAATTTTTGAAGTAATTAAAAAAACTTAAAATTGTATACACTTCAACAAACTCATAAGAAAATGAAATGAAATAAAAGAAAACGTTAGATATAAAAAAATCAATTACAAATATATAACTATACTTAAGAAATTGACTAAAAAATTTACAGAATTATTATTTTGATGATGATTTCTTTGACATTACTTTTTTAATAAACTTACAACAAATGATTTTATTTCCCCAATAAACATATCTTTCATAAAAATTTTAACTGTAGAGTTTTAAATCCGAATTCTTTTTAAAAACATCTTTATATTTTATTCTAAAATAGTGTACTAAAATTTACTAATCTTCCACAATTAAATATAAATATCTTCATCTTCCACTCATCACAATTCACAACCTTTATTATTGTCAATAAGCAGCAATCATTAAAATAAGGTTGAGTGCGACTTATCGCTTTGTAATCAAATAATTATACCACTTTAATAATAAATGTAACGACTATGAGGTGATCACAGTAAACTTTTAAATTTTGAAATATTCTAATTATTGATTTCTCTGGCACACACTTTCTGTATTTTCATTGGCTTATTTAGTAGAACCACCGCAAAACAGGCGCAATCGCAGCCAGGATAAAGGGACGGTAAAAGGAAATATCATATAAAGAAAGAGAAACTAAATTTCTAACATAATAAACGGGTGATGTCCCATTTATTTTGTGATTGCTGTGTGTAGTTGAATGTAGTTTATTAATTTCAACTTTATTCAAAATGGTTAATAGATATTGTGTTGGTATCCTATTAGTTTTTTCTCGACGTTTAATTGCTGGAAACTTGTATTAGCAAAAATCAATCACGATGCGGCGGTATGATTTTATATTTAACTCGACACAGCAGATTTTATATTAATTTCAGAATAAAGCGACCCAAGTGATTTTATTGAAAGTAAGTAAAATTAATTCGATATTTTGAGGAGGCAAAATATGCTACACAAATATGAGCTTTTACCGTAATGGTCAATTTAAGGTCCGACAATAACTAATTCAGGTACTAACAATGGAAAGTAACAATATAAGCAACGATTCGGCTAAGTTCGAGCATGAAAGTCACATTAAAGAATTGTCTGAATCGAGAGCTAGCATAAAAAGTACAAAAGTTTAGAAAAAACGTACCAGTAACACTGGAAGTCTAAAATCTGATAAGGATGTACATTTTGCAAATAGTCCAGTGAAAGAAAAGTCATCAGATAAATTAGATTCAAGTTCGTTAAAAAGTGGCTTGGATCCATCCTCCAAAGTGCCTCACAAGTTCATAGCAAATTGGAAACAAGCTTGCGATCGAACTAGAGATAGAACACGGGATTTATTGAAGAGGTGGAGAACTTTGCCCGAATGCGAAGAAAACGCGAAAGACTCTGATAAATGTAGTACATCTGGAGATGGTTGCGGATGGAGCGTTCACGTATGGAGTAAGTATCTAAGAGACATTTTACTACGTATCAATAAATCTGGTTTGTACGTTTCAAAAAGTTTGCGTGTCAAAAAGCGCTTAAGTATTTTAATCAATGTTATAGTGTCATTATAGAAATCAATGAATTTTTTTTATTTCGATGTAGTATAATAGGTGACTTATGCCATGATTTGTATTTGTTTTAGAATTCAGTTTTAATAAATTGATCAAATCACAATAAATCGACACAGGTCATGTTCACCGAAAGCGTAGAAAATAATGCAGGGGCGAAACTTCGATTATGTAAATTTTGCGTGACTTCAAACGCTTAGTTTACTATATACCAAAATCTGCATAAGTTTTAGAGGATATTGTAATAATTATGCAACTTTAAAGGTCTCGACATATACATCTTCATCACTGAATGAGTATATTCATATCGTATAGCATTTTGCTTGTACTTTTTCTATTACTTCGTGATTTTTAAACTTTGATATTAATTTCGGCAGATACATTTTTTAAAAAAAGGTGTAGAAAATTTAATTAACAACAACTTTTGGGTTATAATTTCCTTTATAATAACATCATTGAATATGCTTGAGATATTGGGTTCACTGGTATTTGATAGAAGAAAAATAGTTTAAGCAGTAGTTGTAGAAAATGTAATTTACAACAAGTTCTAGTTCATATCTTTTGTGTATAATTAATGTCAATAAGAACAGAGTTAGGCAATTTAAAGATACATGATTAAAATATTTTTGTAATTAGTTACCTGATGCAAAATGTCGAAAATTAAACTAAAAACCACGTTTATTTAAAAAATTATATACATGCAATATTTTGGAAACTATAAACACGTTTTCCTTGACCAAAATTGGATCAACTGTCAAAATTTTTATTCAACGAATTACAATTACTAAAATGTAATTAAACAAGAAAATATGCAACTTTAAAGGTCTTGACAAAATACATATACATTTTCATCACTAAATGAGTGAATTCATATCGTATAGCATTTTGCTTGTACTTTTTGTTGTGTTTCTGTTACTTCATGATTTTTAAACTTTATCTTAATTTTGGCAGAAAAAAGATATAGAACGTTTAATTAACAACAAATTTTGTGTCATAATTTTCTTTATATAATATCATTCAATTATGTATATACAGAGTGGGTTTTTAAGACGGATAGCTTGATTACTCTATATGTTTTTAAAGTATACAAGTAATAAAATTTGAAATGTTGAATACGATTTATTAATAATATACAGGGCGTGCAATTTAAATTTTTAAAGTTATGGACGTTTGAAATGTAAAAAAGTTAAAAAATTACAGCAGCGTAATCTTTTCACATAAATGGGTGTTTTTATGATAACAACTTACTTTTAAGTATTGTCTAATAATGACTAAATTTAAATTTGATATAATAAAAGGCACTGTTTTTATGACTTCTTAAAGAAGTTACTGCAAAGCCTATTTTATGAAGAAAAAACAATATAACTTTTAAACGGCTTAACTAAATGCTAAAAATAAAACATATTTGAAAAGCTTAGATAATTATTTATCTAAATATATAAAATATATACATATTTCCAAAAAATTTAGTCTTGAACCACCCTGTATAAACGATACACCCTTTATATACAACGCCGGTTGGATAATTTGATATCTTTAAAAACATAGGAGTAATCAACCTATTCCGTCTTAAAACTCATCCTGTATAATCAGATCATTCATCTACCTTTCGATTGTAGGATATAAATATTACATTACATATTATTATTATACATTTAAATTTACAAATTTCTTCCATTCTTTTTTATTACAGCCATCTCCTCTGGTTCTTTCCTATGTTTTTCTCTGGTCTTCCTTTTCTCTGTTTTTCATTATTCTTGTCTTCCATATCTGCTTTACTTGTGCCTTTTTGTTTATTCTTACAAGATGACCCCACCAAGACAGTTCTTCTTCGAATATTTTTGTTTACGTTTCTACTGAAAGTTCCCTCTTACTCAAAAAAAAATTATTTTTAGTGCATACAGTAATCCATTTGCCTTCTTAATTCGTTGTTGATATTTGCTTGCTCAGTTTCTTTCTAAATAAATAAACCATTTATTTCACACGAAAACTTACAATATAATATGAAATATAAGATTTAAAACTAAAAGGAAACGATATTACTACATTCTCACTTTCTTCTAATTTGTATACAGTGAGTAATGAATGAATGACAAAAAAAATTAAAATAAAATGAGATAATAATAAAGAAATGTTGACATTTAAGCTTAGTAACAACATACCTATAAGTTGCTTAAATGCCAGTCAAGAAAAGTGTCTGAGAAATTCAAGCGAATTAACATAAACAATTAAAACAACAAAATTAAAAAATTTAATAAATGATTTTGATTTAGATATCATTAGGTGTAATGTGGAGTCAATGCTTAATAGTTGCAATGTACCATGAACACTTAGAATTTTGAGAATATCAATCATGGAAACATTGATCCTTAGAAAGAATATATAATGTTATGAGCAGCGTACAAAAAAATTATGTTGGAACTAAAGTCTTTTTCATTAAGAGGTGGATTAGATAAATTTAGCCACCAGTGTTTAGTGGACATACAAATTAATAGGATGGTTTAAAACTAAGGATTTATGCTTAAAACGATGTTTAGCTATTGTCCTAATGTGTAGATCTACGAATAGACATAAGACTGGAATCGCAGAATAGTTATTACTAGAAGGAGTAAAACCTAGGTTTTTTAACACAACTTTGATTACAAGCTTTTTGAATCTTTCTTCTTCTTTCTCACCCATTACATCTCCTAAATCTTGTAATACTTACTTCTTCAATTTTTTTCTCCCAAGAATTTATGCTTAAAAAAATATTTAAGCTATTGTTCTAGGTAATGTATATAGATATCACGAATAGACTTAAGAATTGTATTAAGAAAAGTATTACTAGTCCTAAGTAGTTACAGTAATTAAGTCCTAGGTTTTTTTTAACATAACTTTGATTTTAGCTTTCTTTGAAACTCTTTTCTACTTTCTCGCCCAATCACTTTACTTGATTGAATCTTTTCTTCTTCAATCTCAATTTTTATGTTTCCTTTTCTTTCTCAGATTATCATTACCCTTTGTTTTACTTTTATGCAAATTTTCATTCTATCTTTTCAGTATAAAAATTATTTTGTAAATTTTTTTCACTTCTCGCTATTAATACGATGTCATAGGCTTTAGATTCTCTCCGATACTCCTAACTTGTTTGTATTTTAAATATCCAATTGTCATCTTTCTTTTGATCTTTTGTTACTTCTTCAAGTTCTTCCATCCTTATCACATGTTCCTCTGTCTCTTTTGCCATTCTCCTGTCGTTTTTCTATTTCTTCTCCTTTTGGGGGGTCATTTTAGTAATCTTCTTTTCATCATTTCATTAATTTTATTTTTTGTTTATAATTTCTCCGCTTTTTTCATTTATTATTTTTGTATTTAGTGTTTTTCTGTTCTTGAAGTTTTCCAATGTTCTGTAGAATAGTTTTGGTTTTCAAAACTTTTCCACTTCTTTTAGAAAATCTTCCATTGGTTTCTTTCCACTTTTTAATTAACTGTTTAGTTGTTTCTCGCTCTTGTTTATATTTCTTGTATTTTTTCAGTTTTGCTCGATAATTAACTTTTTCTGTTTCATTTTTTTTCTTCTCCTTTTTATTTTCCTCTGTCCACCATGATTAATGATTGCTACCAATTGTGAACCTCTTTTTCACTCTCGAATCTATTACCGTCTCTCTGTTTTCTTTCTATTAATATATAGTCAATTAAAGATGTTTCATTCCTACTTCTCATCTCACTTGTAAATTTATAAATTTCTTTGTGTGCAAAAAAAATGTATTTGTTATTATTAAATCATTTACAATGCAAAAATCTAATCTTCTTCTTCCATTACTATTTCTATTTATTTCTCCATACTCCTTCCTAGTATCTCTTTTACAGACTTTACTATTGAGTCCAAGCTATTATACGGAGTGTCCAGAAACTCTCCTGACAAACGAAGACCGGAGATTCCTTAGATAATTTTAAGACAATTTAACCCAATTTACCTAATCCGAAAATGCTTCCTAAGGGAGCTAGAGCTCTTTGAAGATGGCGCCTTGTAAACAGTTTTTTTTAAATACCTCCAGAACGCTTCTACTTAGAAAAGCAAAAACTGGTATGCTTATTTAGCCTTCAGAGATGAATCGATTCCATCAATTGCGAATTTCTAGTACCGGTCATAGGCGTCCGTTTTGGGTAGGTCAACGGTTATTTTAACGCATAATTTTTTGTCTTTAACTTTTAAGCATTTGTGACACTAGATTATTAAATTTTCAGGTATTCTAGTACTAAAAGATACTCATACTTTTAAGTCATTAGGATACACCGTTTTCTAGAAAATGGAATTTGAAAATTTTTTGTTTTTTGTCATTAAAGTTAAATTTATATTTTTGCACTAGTTAGCTCTGACTAGGTGATTTTTAAGGTTAAATTCTCTTAAAATTATCTGAGGAATTTCCGTGTCTTCGTTTGTCAGGAGAGTTTCTGGACACCCTGGTCTACACTAATGTCCCCTAAGTTGGAATCATATGAAAAACTTTTTTATTATTAATTTTAGAAAAAAGTTATTCTTATAAAGTTCTGCATGTTCTAAAATCTAAAATACAGTCATCAAATATCAATTTTTCAGTCGTATACGAGGTTTTGTCAAAAATATGAATTTTACTCAAGTAAGTACCTTTAAATTTTATCGGAAAATGTTATCAAAAAGTTGATCAGAAATAAAAACTACGTTCAAATATGCAATTACATCCATTTACATTAAAATTAAGTTTATTTTGTTTTAATAATATTTCTATTTTGAATGAACATTTATCTCTTGTAATTATTTATTATTATTTATGATAATTTGACTAAAATATTATAATATACTTTTACGATGCTGTGAGTCATTTTATTTCTACAGGGTGTTGAACTTTATTTTTCAAAATGTTCAATAAATATAATAATGTTATCAATGTAAATACTTGCAATTGCATATTTAAACGTAGTTTAATT